>APFE030232204.1:0-7500 GCA_000404065.3 Pinus taeda | reverse complement strand
GCTCACCCGACGGCCCACCTGCCTGCGAGGTGGCAGGGCAAGGGCGATTCTAAGAAGTTTATTTTTGCTAAAGTCCTTTATCGTAGTCGAAATAAATTTGTAGGAGAATCGATTCGGAGTGTTCGACGAGGCCATTGTTAGACCCTCTAATATCACTAGCTCCCTGCTAAATAGAAACCCTTAGATCACTCTCCATTTCTTAGTTCTATCTATGAACCACGCCAATAATCCCAATAGTATGGGCAAGATGATGATGTAACTGGCAAGAAACCCGACCTTCAGCCCCTTGCTTATTTTCATAGATGATTTGGGTAAAGATCTCCAAAGTGAAATTCCAGTCCAAAATACACTAATCCTAAAATAATTCCCTATTGCAACCGAGAATCCCAGGTACACTAATCTCGGAACAGTTCTTGATATCTCGATTTTGTAGTTTAAGATGAATGAATAGAGAATTCATTAGTCTACATAGGCGGCATATATTTGCAGGGTTTTTCTCCATCCATCGTAATGGATTCAAAACCTTATTGATCACCCTAACTTGATATCTATGTTGTTTTGGAGGAGAATTACGGTTACAAAATCGCTCTGGATGAAAACCATGTCAGTATAGACATTAAGGGAATCAAATTTGATGCAACCATCATTATTTTTCTTTGGGTCGATGACCACTGACTAACGCTTTTCTTTTTATCTAGGTCCACATATGCTTTAATTCATTTTAAGCCACACATCTAAGAATTTCTCAAACACTTCTTATCCCTCGTACATGGCAGAATTTATTCGCACTTTCTCTCATCTTCGTGACACACTTCATATTGCAATTTCAAAGTTTCTTTCAATTATCCACTAACTTCCCTTTTCACACTATATTTCATTCATGCGCTCTACATGTGGGAGAATTTACCATGCCTTTCTTCACATGTATATTGCATTTTCTAATGGTGGAAAATTACTGAAATTCTTATCAATGACCACCAACCATCACTTATTTTTTCCTCTCTTTCTCCTCCTAATAAATTTCTCTACACGTCCTTCCCCGACTTTTCTTTCTCACTCATTCAATTATTTTACCTTGACATTTTCATGAATTTCTACATAGGCATCATGAATTTCTTTGCATTTTCCTTATTTTTATGACACAAATGAATCTTCCATTTCCTTGAAGCAAGTGATCATGGTGGACCTCTCTAGTTAATGATGACTATGTTACTCATTAGGAAAATTTTAAAAGTTAAATTTTTTCTTTGATTAATTTATTTCATTAACAGAAACTCTGCAACCGTCGTTCTTTTTAGCGAGGTGGCGGGGCGAGGGAAATTCTCAGAATCACCCTATTACTTCAAATTTGACAGATGGAAACACAATGAATCTACTAGCCTATACCAACATACATATATAGAACGTGTTTCTGAGTTTCTTATATGAACTGCATTATACTAGAGCTACCTTAAATTCATCATCTGAAGAAACAAGCTTTCTCTATACACCGAATCATGTGTGGAATACACAATGACGAGATTTATATGAAAAGTAGGTGTAATACCAGTATCAAATCCAGTCACGAGTGGACTTCAAGAAGGACGTAGTATGCCATAGTGATTGGCAAAGAAACGAGCATGCCAAATATGACCCTATAATCAACATCATTCATTAGCCATTGCCAAAAAAATAACCAGGGGATCATAATCGTAATTTCATTTGAAATTTTAACGTAATCTTGAGCTTGATCTTACGCTGTGCTCAAGATATCTTAGTGTAAATCGTACTCCCTTGCAAATACAAACGAGACTATTCCTTGAGGCAATGCTACCTGCAATCGTCAGAAATATATGCATCATTTTGTTATAGATTATAAAACATTTTTTTCACTATTAAATTTTTTGACTTGTTTAATCAGCGAAATTATAGTGATTTCGAAAGGATTTTTTTTCATTTTTCTCTCAAAATTACAATGACTTGGAACTATTTTTTTTCATTTCTGCAACAAAATTATAATGACTTTTGGAAACTTTTTTTTTCTCTCTTTTTATCACAGAAATAAAATTTTAGATAATCCCAATTAATTATTTCTTTCTTAAATTCCAATAAACCATATCAACCTGAGTAAACATTAATCATCATAACAATAATATTTATCTATACAATACTATTAAACATTTTCAATGGCCAAGAATTTTATCCGGTAAAAAAGAAAAAAAGAAAAAAAAACAAGATAGGTATACATGCACAATGGACAGATGCCACATAGTTCCTCGAAGACCAGTTGCAATTGAAGCGATGCCCATGAAAGCTTGTCCAGAGGGAAAACGCATAAGCATCACTAACAATGCAAGAGATGTTCCACATGCAATGATTCTGGGTTGTAGGGCCATGAATAACCCTACAATTTAACACAATTAGAATTATTAAATAGATTTGGTGTTCTAATTCATACTCTAATATTATAGAAAGTAACTACTTAATTACACACAAGCCTAATTAAACACAACGAATCAACTAGCCATCAAATACGATTTTGTTCTTGAAGGTGTTTAATTTGATGGCTAGTTGATTCATTGTGTTTCCATTTGTCGAATTTGGAGTAATAGGGTGATTCTGAGAATCACCCTCGCCCCACCACCTCGCAAAAAAGGAATGACGGTTGCAAAGTTTGTTGGAAATAATACTGAGAGGGGGGGTGAATCAGTATTATCACATCAATAAAACTTTTTCATTTCCATATTCAGATTCATCTATGCTACTTCCACAACTTCTTATGATTCAGTTAGTTGATCCTTAATGAGTGCATTAGAACATTATCAACCATATTAACAGTAAACAGGTGCAGTAAAATAGAGCAGATCATCACACATAAGCCACACACATTAACACCATGATATAAGGTGGAAACCCAATGTGGGAGAAAACCACCTACTGCAAGTCATCTCAATCTTCTTCATAATAAGAAAATCCTTTTACAATATTTTTGTACTGGTGCAGTCTTATACTAGTACGCAGGCTTCTACCTACAGAGAGCTACAACCCTCTCTTGTTCTCCAGTCTCTCCTGGAAGGGAGATATAACCCCCATAGCTCTTGTACTAGCTAAGATACTAGTACGTAGGCGCCGGCCTACAATATTCTCTCCTCCAAGTACCACATTTCATACATTTTCAGACTGGATACTCCTGAAGCACAACACATAATCTAAAAGGCCATGTTTCATCCAATTTTCATACTGGACCCATTAATATCATTGAAGCACATAATCAATCAATCTTTTGAATCACCTAAACACCAGATCAATACATATACAAGGATAATATATGTGTTATCACCCAGATCTAGTCCATCAAATCACATAAATATGAGTCATTATGTTCCTGATCCAATATTAGTTCTCATCCATCAATACTGAAGCTAAACACAATCAATCAAACAGGATATGTAGAATACTAACACCCTTAAACTGTCATCAGAACCCATCAACAACCAGAACCACCTGTAACTTCAAATATCATAGCTCAAATTGTATATGCTACTACAATGAATCAAACTTGCATACATACGAGCTTACACCAAAGCCAACCCGCGTACAGATCTATAAATATTCAAACATGACTTGCAGCGATTTCAAACTTAAGTTATACCCAGATCAGATCATTACAAGCGTCGGTATACCGATCTAGAATAAGAATAATCAAATATATAGAGATAGTTCATTTCAAACTATTTGAACGCAATCTATCCTTGGATCTTGTTCTCCATCAACCGGTGAGATCCCTCTTTAGCTCAAATCCAGATCTGCACCATAACCCAATAACAGTATTCCAGATCTAGCACTTTATTAGATATTCAATAATTCAGATGATGCTTTGCCAAATGATCTCCTTCCTCTTTTATAGTCTTAGGCCTTTCACGATACCACGGTCCAAAACCATAATAACACAATACCATGAACCCAATACTTGGGATCAACACTTTTGGATGCAATACCACGGACCAAAACCATAGGATCAAAAATGGTCGGACTAATACCATGAACCAACCATGAAAGTGCGTGAGATCAACACTTTTGGATGCAATACCACGGACCAAAACCATGTAGGTTTTAACCCCATACAGAAATTACCTGCATACGAATTCTAAATCACAGAAAAAATGCGAGAGCATAACACATAAAACACATATACACAGAGATTTCCCACTGGATCTCAAAACTTAAACTACCAGCTTGATTTTTCATTATATTCCTTTCATTGTTACAATACATATTTATACATGCCGAAGCATCCAATACCATGGACCGAAAACCATCGCATCCAAAACTATGGACCGAAAAACCATAGGTAGGTTCGCCCAACCTAATATAGGGTCCAAAAAAAAAATTTTCGGGGCGCTGCCCCGAACCCCGTAGAGGGGGGCTCCGCCCCCCCTCTAACCCCCCAGTTCACTACGTAGGTTAGTCGTGGAAAGAATATAACACAACCCAACAATCTCCCACTTGTTGTTTTCTTTCCACAGAGGGCCACAGGAGAGCTTAGTCATTTTTTCAACCCTGAAACGCCCATTGTTTCTCTACACCAAGAGAACTTCTCAGAGCTCACAGATTTTGTCAATGCATCTGCAGTATTCTTCAAAGTGTCCACCTTTACCAGCAACACCTTTTTGTCTTCTATCATATCCCTCACAAAGTGATACTGAACATCAATGTGCTTTGTCTTTGAATGATAAGCAGGGTCTTTGCCAAGAAAATTTCACTTTGGCTGTCACAGTCTATCCTTATAGCTCCCTATACTAACCCCATACTTGAACACAATCTCTGCAACCAAACTACTTCCTTGCTTGCATGAGTGGCTTGCCATGTAATGTCTGCCCCTCTGTAGTTGATAGTGCCACTACAGATTGTTTCTTACTCATCCAACTGACTGCACCTCCAAATAGGTTAAACACATACCCACTTGTAGATATTCTCTGATCCAATCTCCAGCCCAGTCTGCATCAACAAAGCCACGGATATCCAACACTCTGTCCAATCCTGGTCTTCCTTGGTAGCACAAACCATAATCACTAGTGCCACGCAAATACCTGAAAACTCGCTTCACTGCTGTCCAGTGCTCCTTCCCTGTTTTGACATAAACCTGCTCAATACTCCCACTGCATGTGCAATGTCTGGTCTAGTACACACCATGGCATACATCAAGCTACCGACTGCACTTGCATATGGAACACGGGACATGTCCTCTTCCTCTTCTTGTGTCTTGGGACACTGTTCAGCAGATAACCTCACACATACAGGAATAGGAACCTTCACCGGTTTACTATCCTGCATATTAAACCTCTGCAATATTGTCTCGACATACTTCCTCTGGTTTAACCAGAGCTTCCTCTTTTTCTGATCTCTTTTAATTTCCATGCCCAAAATATAGTTTGCAGCACCAAGATCTTTCATGTCGAATTTGGAGGACAATTGGGTCTTCAAATCCTAGATAATTTCTTTGTCATTTCCAACCAACAACATATCATCCACATACAAGACCAGATAAATAACACGGTCACCAATTAATTTAAAATACACACAATGATCTGCTTTGCTTCTGGTGAAGCCAAGTCCCCGTATAAAGTATCAAATTATGTGATACCACATCCTTGGTGACTATTTATAAACTCCATATTAGAGATTTCTTAACCTTGCATTACCAGTTCTTTCTTATACTTTGCGTTGCAAGGCTTTCAGGTTTGCTTCAGTAGATTTCCTCTTCCAGATCCCCGTGAAAATGATGTCTTCACATCCATCTATTCTATCTCAAAATCAAAAGCAGCAACAATAGATAAAAGTAATCTAATAGAAGTTACCTGGGCAACAGGAGAAAAAATATCACCAAAATCAATTCCCGGCACCTGGGAATAACCTTTTTCTACCAACGAAGCTTTGTATTTCTCCACCTTCCCTTCTGCATTTGTCTTCTTCTTGAACACCCATTTGCTGCCAATGGTTTCCTTCCAGCCGGCAACTCCACCAGATCCCAAGCCTCATTTTTGTGCAAAGATGCCATTTCATCAACCATGGCCTCTTTCCAGAGTTTTCCATCCTCTGAATCCACTGCTTCCTCACAGTTCTGGGATCATCATCAGTAACAGACAAAGCAAAATTTGAACAGAAAGCAAATGGACTATACCTTTCTGGCTGCCTTCTTTCTCGAGCTGATCTTCTCATAGCCGGAGTTTTTGGCTCTTCATCTTTTGATTCCTCCTCTGCTACAGAGTCTGATTCTTCCTCCTTTAGTTCAAACTCTATCTTCACAGGTTCCTTTGGTTGGACTTCATGTTTAATAACATCTTTCACCTCTCTGAACACCACATCTCGACTGTACACAACCTTTCGTGTGACTGGGTTCCAAAGCTTATAACCCTTTAAACCATCCTTTATACCCAATAAAGATGCACTTTTCAGATTTACTATCCAACTTGGTTCGTTTCTCCTTTGGAACATGTACATATGCATCACATCCAAATACCCTCAGATGTGAAAGAGAGGGTTTCTTACCAGTCCATACTTCTTGTGGAGTCTTATCCTCCAACGCTGATGAAGGTGACCTTTTGACCAAGTAACATGTAGTATCCACCGCCTCTGCCCAGAATTCTTGTCCTAACCCGGCACCACTGAGCATGCTTCTTGCCCTTTCCATCAACGTCTTGTTCATTCTTTCTGCGACTCAATTTTGTTGAGGTGTATATGGAGTGTCTTACTGCCATCTAACACACTTCTTACAAAATTCTTCAAATTCCTTGCTGCAGAATTCTCCACCATTATCTATCCTCAGTACCTTTATCTTCTTCTCTGTCTGATTTTTCCACCAGAGCCTTAAATTCTTTAAACCTGTCAAAGACTTCAGATTTCTTCTTAAGGAAATATATCCATGTATTCCTTGAGAAGTCATCTATAAATGATACATAGTACACAGACTTACCCAGTGATGGAACTTTCACAGGTCCAAACTCATCACTGTGCACAAGCTCTAATATTTGTTTCGTCCTCTTACCACCAGAGGGGAAACTCACCCGATTCTGCTTCCCATATACACAATTTTCACAGAATCAAAATCCAGAGAGCTGTTACTCATACCTTCTACCATAACTTTACCATGAAGTATTCGCAGGCCCTTCTCTCCAATATGTCCAAGCCTTTGATGCCACAACATGGTCTTCTCTCCAGAGACCACTAGATTTTCTGCTCCATTTTCAGGAACCATAGAACTATTGCACCCTTCAACAACAGTGCTACCTTGCAGCTTGTACAGAGTTCCAATCCGAACTCCCCGCATCAATACCAGTGCTCCTCGAACCATCTTGCAGGTATCCTTCTCGAACACTGTCTTTACACTGCATCATCCAACTTACTTACAGAAATCAGATTTCTGGCCAACGCAGGAATATGCAAAACACCCGGGAGGGTTCTAACCCTTCCACCTTGCAACTTCAACTTTACTTTTCCGCGACCAATGATTCTAGCCTTCCT
>APFE030232197.1:16246-62041 GCA_000404065.3 Pinus taeda | reverse complement strand
TTGATGAGGAAGGATTTTATGCAAATGTGCACTATTGTCATTGTTTGAAAGCATTTCTGTGTTGAAGAAGGAATTTTGAATAGCGATTGATATTTCGGATCGATCTACAGCTCACATGGTACTATTATCTGCGTCTGTATTCTTTTTTGTTATATGAATTGTTATTGAAATCGCTCTTGCTATTATCACTTATATATATATGTGTTTTTCACAACATTCCTTACGCATTCCACTATTGGTTGTTTATCGCATGCTCTCCTTTCAGACTTATATATGTATCGATGATATGAACAGTGAATGTAGTAATCTGTATGCATCACTTCATTGTGACTATTCATGTGAAGCAATCTTTGAATGATTGAACATCCTTTATTTATTTCGCAGAGTCATCTATATGCCTGATAAATAGATAAAGATTATTTAACGCTACATTCTGAACGAATAAGTTGTTCCCGGGATTAGTATTAGTTTCCTTATTTTTGTCATTAGAATAAGTTATTCGCCTACCAGTTAAACAATTTATTCATCACCCATCCACCCCTTTTATTTCATTATCGGGAAACTGGTCCCGTTATCTCCAGCCGAAGCCACCATTCCAAACGGAAAAGGAGCTGTACCAAGGTCCGGACCGGGTGGTTATCCCCGATGTTGTGGCAACGATTTCTGAGGCCTCAACACCTTCTTATTTTATCTGCAGCAGTTGTGTCTTCTATAGTGCAACTCTTTTTAGTATTTTCTCATTATGTGTTCATGAGAGAAGCTCTTTTCAACACGTCAATGTGGATTTGTTGTACATTTTGTGCTTGGTTTGTAGGTGGATTACAAAGACTTAATGTGTGAGTCCTTTTTATGTTGACCTTTTCATGACTTGCTGTGGGGAGTTATATTTTTTGAGTGAGAATTCTTTGTAGGAGAATGTTTCCTTGTAGGGGAAACAAGCCACTAATTTGTCAACAAATGGTATGTACTCATTTGGCACTGAAATCAATAAAGCAGTCTAGTTGTTGGAGTAGGCCCGACAGGAGATGTAGCCTAAGAGAGGTGAACTCCATCATCAAATGTTCATTTCTTTTCTTCATGTTTTTTCTTTTGAGTTGCATGTGAATGTGTTACTTTTTAAAAGTTTATGTGAAAACTAACTCACCACCTTGAAGAGATTATGAAACTTGTTTACCTTTAAAAACCCATTTTGTTTACTTGCAAAGCGACAGAGGATGATCAATTTTGAGAGAAGTGCTCCTCTAGTTTCAAATCAATCATGTAAAACATAATATGCAAGTTTTGGTATCTTCAAATGAATGAATCGAATTGATGAAGACTTAATTTGAGATTTGTTAGCAAAATATACCACACAATCAACTTGGTCACTTAATGTTTCAAAAAATCTCTCCTAAAATTCATATGACATGTAGCTCTTGAATCCAAAATAAAATTATTTTTCCATGAAGAAAATGATGTACTAAAAACATCATTAATGTTAAAATTGGAATGAGCAACAACATAATGAGTAGTTTCATATGATTTTTCTTTATATGGTGGTGGTTTTTCTTTATTCTCACTAAATTGTTCTCTCTTTTCACTGATCTTATCCCAAGGAGTTCTACAATTAATGGAAGTATGGCCTACTCTTCCACATCCATAACATTTGAAATTTTGTTTATTTTGAAAACTATGTTGTTGTTTTGTCACCTTGTTGCCTATCACCTTGATTATTATTGCCCCCACCCACACACAACCCCCCCCCCACAAAAAAAAAAAAAAAAAATTTCTTCTACCATGGCCTCCAATACTTTTACCACCTCTAGAAGATTCATTGTGATAATTTTCGTCTTTTTGTGCAAGCCACAAAGTTTCTACGTTAGAATTTAGTGGAGGCCCTTTCTTCCAAGAGACCTTTTCTCTTTCAGCAATTTTACTCACTAATTTTTCAAATGTAATATTTTTTAAATTTTCCACTAGGTTGGAGAGATTCTAAGTAGTGTGAATAGAGAAGGTGGAGAAATTTAATAAAAGCAGTAAGTTTCAAATCTACTTCAACACCAGTGTATTTTATGTCATGAAAAATAACTTTTATTTTAGAGGCCATTTTCAAAGGATCATTATCTTTCATCTCCAAATTAAACAATCTCAATAACAACTGAATAATTTCAAGTTCTTAATGAGAATCATAAAGTTCCTTCAACTTTTGTAATGCTTCAAATGTTGTATCACAAGAAATACCAAATATGCTTAACTACTCTGTCACTGATGTTGTAATTAATGCATATGCCTTCTTGTCTTTTGTCTCCCAAATTACATGTTGTTTGTCATCATTAGGAATAGGTCAGCTACAATTTATTTGTTATCTTTGTCTTTCTTTCCCTAACAGATTCCTTCCCACAAATCCTTAAAGTTAAGTGCACTCTTAATTTTCTGAAACCATTCTTGATATTTCTCTTTTCCATTGAGCACAATTCCTACTATTGATATCAATAAAGTCATATTGGTTGTATTATTTAGCATCCAACCATTAAATATTTTTTTTGTTATCTTCTAAAACCACAAACCGGATAATTCCTCTAACTCATAGCTAGTAGAATTCTTTGTTTCTATATGGTAATTTTATTTATGAAAAATAAATATTCTTCAATTTAAACAATTGCAACAACCTCAAATTAGAGTCGAGTATACAAACTAAATGCAATAACATTGAAGAAGACTCCATAATTTTCTTGTTAAACCCTTAAATAATATTATTGATAGCTTTTCTAATTTTACCTCCTCTTATATTGCAGATTCCCTGAAGCGATCATGAAGTTAAACAAATTCAAGATATTTTGTCTCTAAATAGTAGGGAAGATGGATAAAATTTAGCCAGCCCTATGAGTTGGGGTATTTAACATCTTTGCAATGTCAGGTAAGAATGAAAGAACCATATTTGAAGTAGCCAGGAAGCCAAACATTAATGATCCAACGTCTTTGGGAAAGGTCAATAAAGACATGATGCAACCACTATCGAATTTGCAGAAGGCGGTGTCAGAGATTTTACCTTTGTCATCATAGAGGGATGGTAATTCACCACAATTTATAAATGTTGTCGCACCAATCCAAAAGCGTTGATTCGATCGATTAAAATAGGAAGATGACTAATCACAATAGTAAAACAATTGATCTACAAGCAACATGCAAAATAATTTATAAAGGTGGAACCATTGTCAAGGGACCTAAAGCCTTCAAGCCTGACTGGTCAATATTTAATTCCATAGTTTCAAATGGAAGTGAAGAAGGGTATACATTAGAATTGCACCTTCAATTTTTGGTGTGAGAGAATTACTATGCCAACAACCCTTCTGCCAATAGCCATTCCTGACGAATATGCCTCCATCTCTCCTCCACTATCAAACTTGGGGCCATCTCACTCTATTTCACCGACTGTTGTAATTTTACAATTTGCCACCATGTCACATGGTGCTCTGATAATACATGTGCACCCAGTCACCGGCCAAATCTCCAAACGATCTCCCCAGTAGGATCGGAGGCTCACAACACAAAACAAATGAACCAAAATAATGCATGGAGTTTACGAATAATACCGATGCTTTAATACCACTGTACACAGGGCAGAATAAACTCCACAATGGGAAAACTTACATTAATTATGAAGAAATGAATTATTTATACATATAAAATGTATATATGAATGAATTATTAATAGAAAAATAGAAACTAAATTCTCTAATAATGTACAACATTAATCCCCAAGGATTAGTTAACATTTTTATGGTTGCTTGCATGACTTGTATAATTGTTGTTAGACAACATTGTTATAGCTTTCTACCAGGAATTATATAGTTTATGGAGTTTTTTTTGGTTTAAGCTTGTGAATATATATAATTTCTTTTTGTTTGAATGGTGCACTTTCATTATAAACAAATAATGTTGTTAAATGAGTGCATGTTGGAGATTATATAGAGAATGGTTATAAATTAATTCTTACTCTGATTTCGAAAACGTTGTGTTGAAATGTACATTTGTAATGGCTTATATATTCAGCCCTTCTTCGTCACAAATAAGCCCTTATGGCTTATTTGTAATGGGACATTCTTCGTCACATTTACAAGTGTTGAAAATCGACAGACTCCACTAGTTAATAGATTGATCAAATTACATGACAAAAGGAAAAAAAAAAACACATTGAAACAATAGAAGACTATAACAATGACTATCTAGTAACTTTTACTCGTTATTATAGGCATAGGATTAATGCTTTAAAGAAAATTATATCTCAAGGAAAAAAAATCTTCAGAGAGATAGTATTACTACTTTGTAACTGAATTCCAAAATAGAGGGAGTGAACATGAGCATGGGTTGTTATGGGTAGAAAATGCACCAATATATGGAGTCAATAGTAACTTTGACATTGAAAACTTCATTAATAATTATTTTACTTGTAACATAGATCACCTTGATCTAGAGCTTGAAAAAATACATGAACACCACCATACAAAAAGTTGTAGAAAAAGAAAAGGCTCACATTGTAGATACAATTTCCCAATGCCACCCATGAGAAGCAGAAAAGTTCTTGAACCAATTGGCTTGATAGATGACACATTAAACGAAAAAGAGAAATTTTAATATAGCATCTTCGAAAAGAAACAATATGAAAACAACAATAATTTTGACGAAATTTTGGATGAATTACATTTAACAAAAACTAATTACATCATAGTAATACAAAGCACCTTGAAGAAACCAATGATTTTATTGGAAGGAGAACCCTCTCACATTTGGAAAAATAGCTTTGCAAAGAATATGATACAACTATGGAATGCAATTACTGATGCCCAATTTGTCCTTAATGCATATGCAATTGCATCATGTCGCACATCTTACATGACAAAAGTTGACAGATCAAAAGAAAATGCATTTAAAAGGATGCGAATAGAACATGAAAAGAGAAAAAAAATTCTATTAGAATAATAAGTTCATTTGGAAATGCTTTGCTTAATCTCCAATAGATCTCAGCTCAAAAAGTAGTCCATATAACACTTTCTCTTTCGTTGAATCATATTTCACGAGAATGCATATTTATAAACACATCATCAATGAATGAATGCACATTTTTCCTCAAATCATTGTTTTTGCTAAAACATGAAGATCAAAAATCTGAAAATGTGATGTGTACTCCCATTATTGATTATTATAATGGTTAAACTCATATTATTAAGCATATATTCCTTGTTGAATTTTCCTCAAGGTACATCAAAATAAACACACCCATTTCAAAAAGGAAAAAACCAAAGGTCATACAATTCATTAGATACAAAACACACATTACTACAGGGAAAAGCTTTTGCTATATGTCCCATTCGAAAAAAGTGAAAGTACATTCAAACAAAACTTGCTATCATGGGAATTCGCTTATATCTTACATGAGAACACAATAAAAATAAATGAATCTAATTTTACATATAATATCAACCCACTATGGGGTGATCTAGAAAATTCCATTCAAGAGATCCAAAATAGTTCCATAGATCCCACTAATACAATGAAGAAACATAAAAACATTGAACATCTTAGCGAAAAATATGATTTGAAAATAGACTTGCAATGTTCCCATCACCATGAAAAAGAAAGACGATTAAATATGGGATTCCATTTGTTAGAGCATCCATTTCTGCTTGAAAATGAAAAATATTGCAGATTAAGAAGAATGCACAATAGAGAAAAATAATAAATTATCAAAGACATTGCAATGAAAAAACTTATGAACGCGGAAAACCCACTATATTTATTCCTAACTCGAGGCACTGAAACTAGGAAAACAATCACAACAAAAGCAATATTCCAAATGCTCATGCAAATTTATGATGCACACCATTAAACTAATTCTTTGAAACCAAAGGGATTGATACTAGCATACGGGTCTATGCATGGAGATAGGTTACACTCTTTGGCAAAGGGAGGGCACATTTAGGTGAAAAATAGGAGCTCGATCGAGCCACTTTAAGTGCTCAATCGAGCCTTTTTTTAAGTTCTCGGTCGAGTTGCTTGAGGGCTAAGCATTTAAAACAACCCTCAATCAAGCTATTGTTTAACCATAGTTATAGGAGCTTGATTAAGATTTAGGGCTCAATCGACCTCTAGGGCTTGATTGCGTAGTTACTTTCTATTAAAAAACTAGTTGCAGTCTATGCAAGCCATTTTTTGTGCAGACCGCGAGGAGACAAGAGTTATATATAATTTTAATATACATGTTATATAGTTATGTTAGTATAGTTATATCTAGTTAACATAACTAGATATAGCTTTAGATTACAATTTTATGATTACAATTAGTTAGTTATAACTATAAGATAACTATATATAGTTATAGTTAACATAACATATAACATAGCATAACTATATATAACATAACATAACTAGTATATACATATAAAACTTTTTTTTGCAATGGCTCGATCAAGCTATATAGCTCGATCGAGCTATTGTTTAACCATGTAGAAGAAACCCTTGATCGATATATTTGAATTTATAGTTCAAGTGCTAGATTGAGCGTTTTAAGCACTCGATCGAGCTGTTGAGGTCCTAAAAATCACAGTTTTAGCACCCCTTCTATAGATTTCTCTACAACACCATTTGGTACTCTCGCGAACTTATGGAAGAATTTGTCCTTAAGTGGTGGAGTTAATCATGTTGGAATCATGAAGGAATCATCTATCCAATGGCATATGATTTTGACATTTTCGAATTCATCTGATATTTTTCGTCTAATTTCTTTAAACATAAATCTTGAATTTTTTTGTGTAGAGTTTCAAAGGGGCTAAATAAAAAATCAACAACATAAAATATACACAATGAAAAAAATTCAAAAAATACCACTATCTTCGTTTACAAGTCCCCTTCAAAAGGTTACTCTTAGTTTTTCAATTTATTTAAATAGTTGAAAAAATATTTTAATTGAACACATGTCTTTGAAAAATGAAATTGAAATATTAATTCGCCAACTTTGAAAAATGCAATTTTACTCACTAATTTTTCAAATGTAATATCTTTTAAATTTTCCACTAGCTTGGAGAGATTCTAAGTAGTGTGAATAGAGAAGGTGGAGAAATTTAATAAAAGCAATAAGTTGCAAATCTACTTCAACACCAATGTATTTTATGTCATGAAAACTAACTTTTATTTCAGAGGCCATTTTCAAAGGATCATTATCTTTCATCTCCAAATTAAACAATCTCAATAACAACTGAATAATTTCAAGTTCTTAATGAGAATCATAAATTTCCTTCAACTTTTGTAAAACTTCAAATTTTTTATCACAAGAAATACCAAATATGCTTACCTCCCTTGTCACTGATGTTGTAATTAATGCATATGCCTTCTTGTCTTTTGTCTCCCAAATTACATGTTGTTTGTCGTCATTAGGAACAAGTTAGCTGCAATTTCTTTGTTATCTTTGTCTTTCTTTCCCTGACAGATTCCTTCCCACAAATCCTTAAAAGTAAGTGCACTCTTAATTTTCTGAAACCATTCTTGATAGTTCTCTTTTCCACTGAGCACAATTCCCACTATTGATATCAATAAAGTCATATTTGTTGTAATATTTAGCATCCAACCATTAAATAGTTTTTATGTTATCTTCTAAAGCCACAAACCAAATAATTCCTCTAACTCATAGCTAGTAGCATTCTTTGTTTCTATACGAAAATTTTATTTATGCAAAAAAAATATTCTTCAATTTAAACAATTGCAGCGGCCTCAAAATTAGAGTCGAGTATACAAACTAAATGCAAGAACATTGAAGAAGACTCCATAATTTTCTTGTTAAACCCTTAAATAATATTATTGATACCTCTTTTAATTTTACCTCCTCTTGTACTGCAGATTCCCTGAAGCGATCATGAAGTTAAACAAATTCAAGATACTTCGTCTCTAAATAGCAAGGAAGATGGATAAAATTTAGCCAGCCCTAGGAGTTGGGGTATTTAACATCTTTGCAATGTTAGGTAAGAATGAAAGAACCATCTTTGAAGTAGCTAGGAAGCCAGCCATTAATGATCCAACGTCTTTGGACAAGGTCAATAAAGACATGAAGCAACCATAATCGAATTTGCAGAAGGCAATGTCAGAGATTTTACCTTTGTCCTTATAGAGGGATGGTAATTCACCATAATTTATAAATGTTGTCGCATCAATCCAAAGGCATTGATTTGATCAATTAAAATAGGAAGATGCCTGATTACAACAGTAAAACAATTGATCTACAAGTAACATGCAAAATAATTTATAAAGGTGGAACCATTTTCAAGGGACCCAAAGCCTTCGAGCGTGGCTGGTCAATATTTAATTCCAATAGTTTCAAATGGATGTGAAGAAGGGTATACATTAGAATTGCACCTTCAATTTTCGGTGTGAGAGAATTACTGTGCCAACAACCCTTCTACTAATAGCCCTTTCTAACGAATATGCCTCCATCTCTCCTCCGCTATCAAACTTGGGGCCGTCTCGCTCTATTTCACCGATTGTTGTAACTTTACAATTCACCACCACGTCACACGGTGCTCTGATAATACATGTGCACCCGGTCACCAGTCAATTCTCCAAATGATCTCCTTAGTAGGATCAGAGGCTCACAACACAAAACAACTGAACCAAAATAATGCATGGAGTTAACGAATAACAATGACACTTTAATACCATTGTACATAGGGTAGAATAAACTACACAATGGGAAAACTTACATTTGCCCTCCACAATGGGAAAACTTACATTAATTATGAAGAAATGAACTATCTCACTTGACCAAAAGATTGCAGTCTTTTACATTCTACCTACACATAATTTGATTCTGAATGTGTTGATTTCTGCATTATTGTATGTCAAGGTACAATGGAGGAGAATGATTGGTGTCATATATAAATTTCATAATTATCATTAATTTAATCGAACAAAATGTCTAATTAATGGAAAAATATAAAAATAAAAACATAACTACACATGTGCAATTTCGTATCTTCTAAGAAAATATTTTTCAATTTTTGCTTCCCATTGTTCAATCCACTTTCATTGGAAAAGTTATGAGCTTGCACCATGCTACATGGGGATCCATCTAAGCTAAGACAAGGGATTCAATCTCACGAATCTGCTTTGCAATTTTATTATTTGTAGGTTCCAATGCTCTGAAATGCCCACACCACGGTGGCTATATCTACTAAGGACAAACAATTGTCAAACAAAGAAATATAGATTGATTAATGCTTCTGTAAGAAGACAAGACACCTCTGCCTCATAAGAGGAATGTCTTGACATCCTCAATCTTGGCATGAATTAAACTGCATGGGGGTAGTCATGCCTATAATTAATGCATTCATTGTTATGGGGTGGCAAAAATCACCCCCCTAGCCTATTTGTCTTGCTAAGCATCCCCACTAGGGAATTTATTATTATTATTATTTATTTGGGTTTTCTTTATTTCTTTTAATTTATTGGTTTATTGATTTATTTATAATTTTTATGATCATGTCTATGTGTAAGCTATAGTTTTTAAAATGTTATGATTTTTAATTTAAGAAAGGAGTATTAGTGATAGTAGTTTTGTTTGATTCTATTATTGTTTTTAATATTTTGGTTTAAAAGGTGTTATTTAATTTTTTATTATTTAAAAGGTGTTATCCATAGAATATTATGGATTTACTATTGGCCAACCATTTTCAAAGTTGGGAGTCAATTTTAAGGCTAGTTTCAATACTTTAGTTGTAATAGTAGTGATTGTTAAAAAATTGTATTAATATTAGTAACACTTTTTGATTTGTCAGTTAATTTTAGAGCTTTTGTCAACAACATTATGAAATTATTAATGCCATTAACAATTAAATTAAATTTATTACACCATTTGAATTTAATTAACTTACATAATTAAAGATTAAAAAATAAAATCTATGAAATAGATTTATCAATAGAGCTAGTCTGATGTTTTTAACAACACTATTGTTTACATATTCATTTATAAGGAAGTAAGAAAATTGAGGAAAATAGACATGAAAGGGAGGTAACTATCAAAGGCACCAAGCAAGTGTTCACTTGTCTTGTTGGTGGTTGTGTGGGTGGTGGTTGTGTGGGGATCTTGAGTCGATCTAAACAACTTTATATTGTTTGATAGGAGAGAAGTGGATTCTTTTGTTGAGAATTGATTAACTAAGTATTTTAGCTAACATAGCAACTTTAACTCACTATTTAGAGGTACCATGGTGACTTGGCTATGTATTTGACCATGAAGGGGCCTATAAATAAATGCAAAAGACTTTTTATGACTCAAAAAGCAAAATTTATTCGCAAAAAGTGAAAGTGTATATTTGATGCTAAGATTATTTCCTTCCACACAGGTTTAGTGCATATTTATTTCTCCTCTCATCGTCGATTTATTTCTCCTCTCATAGTCGTTTTTGACCATTTTTAAATATTGAACTATCTCACTTGACCAAAAGCTTGTCGTCTTTTACATTCTACCTGCACATAACTTGATTCTAAATGTGTTGATTTTTGCATTATTGTATGTCAAGACACAATGGAGGAGAAGAATTGGTGTCATACATATATTTCATAATTATAGTTAAGTTAATCAAACAAAAATATGATACATGAAAAAAAAAAGACATAATTGTACATGTGAATTTTTGTACCTTCTAAGTAAATAATTTTCAATTTGTGCTTCACATTGTTCAATCCACATTCTTTGGAAAAGTTATGAGCTTGCACCATGCTACATGGGGATCCATCTACAAGGGAGTCAATCTCACTAATCTGCTTTGCGATTTTATTATATGTAGGTTCTAATGCTTGACAATGCCCACACCACAATGGATATATATACTAAGAACAAAAAATTGTCAAACAAAGAAATAGATTGATTGGTACTTCTGCAAAAAGACACCTCTGCCTCATAAGAAGAAATATCCTCAATCTTGGCATGCATTAAACTGCATGGCGGTAGTCACCCCACGTCGATAATTAATGCATTCATTGTTATGGGGTGGCAAGAATCACGTCGATAATGCAATTTTATTATATGTAGGTTCTAATGCTTGACAATGCCCACACCACAGTGGATATATCTACTAAGAACAAAAAATTGTCAAACAAAGAAATATAGATTGATTGGTGCTTATGAAAAAAGACACCTCTATGTTACGTATAAGCTCACGCTCTGCGCTCGCTGCGCTGCCCTAGCCGCGCCTGCGCCCTCCTGTTTGCATTCCTCATGGCGTCCGGAGGTGGCCCTGAGGCCCCTCCCCCCCTTCCCCTGGAAGTCGAGGCCTTCAAGGCTCTGGTCTCTGCCTCTGGTAAGCGCTCGGTCTCTAGCCCGTAGCAAAAATTTGTAAAGAAACTGGACAATATTCCCAAGGTTGCTTTACCTGAGGAGGAAATATGCAGATCAACTCTAAATCTTGCAGAAAAAGGCCTGATCGGACAGTTCACTGGTTTGTGGCCATCCCCGAGAGTAGTCAAAGAATGGGTGAAAAGGAACTGGCTACCTCTGGTCAACGAAGGAATCAAGATTTATTTTGTGGGCAAAGGGTTCTTTGTTTTCTTGTTTGACAATCCAGAAGATAGAGGTCTGATCTTCAGAAACGGGCCATATTTCATGGGGCCCCAAGGACTCTACTTGAACAAATGGTCAACTGATTTCGACCCAGCGCAAGATGTGCCTAAGGCGGTTCCGGTCTGGGTGCGCCTCCCGCATCTTCCCCTGCATTGCTGGAATCAAGGCTCCTTACAATCCATTGGAAACGCTCTCGGAAAATACATCGACCAAGCCCCAAGGAAGGACCAGTATTCCTGTGCCCGGATCTGTGTGGAGGTCGATTTGGAAATAGGATTACCCGAAGCGATTCAGCTATCGGTGGCAAACTGGACTCACATTCAAGAGCTTGATTATGAACAGTTGCCCTTCAAGTGTCGTTTCTGCCATGAGTATGGGCATTTTGCTAGATATTGCAAAAAAAGAAGTGGGGAGACTTCAAAGAAGGAAAAATAAGATCAATGGAAACAGGCAAAGAAGACATCAGCTAACAGGCAGAGCAACAAAAACAAGGTTAAAGGGCCTGAGAGCAAAGTAGATAACGGAAGCACAAGTAATCAAAATGCCGGAAGCAGTGAATCAAAGGACAATGAGGGAGATAAAAATCCTTTTGAAATCCTCACGCCTCCTTCAGATCCGCCGGAAGCAGGGGAAGAAGAACCACTACAGCATGCGAATATGGAAACCCTAGACCCAGGTAACACTCAAAGCACCATTCCAAGCAAAATTTCTTCTCCATCATACGCAGAGATAATAAAAAAAAAAAGAAAAAATCAATAGAGAATATTGGGTCATCAGATGATGAATCTCAAGAAAAGTCATCAAAAAGGGTCGGATGAAGAACAAATAAGGAAACCAAAGAAGAGGAGTCAGAAAAAAAAAATCTCTTGGCAGTCAAGCAACGATCGAAATGACCCTAGGGAGAACTGTCAGGCCAAGGACCTCCAAAGGAGGAGGGCCTACCCCTTCAAGTGGTAAATGACGCAGATGATCTCTTGGAACTGTAGGGGTCTGGGTAATCTCAATAAGGCAGAGGCTATCAAAGACTTACTGAAGATAGAGACCGCGGACATCCTTATGCTCCAAGAGACCAAAGTAGAAGGGGAAGCCCTTCTAAACACCAGCATCAATAAATGGAAATTTGAATTAGGAAAGGCTGTTAGCGCAAGGGGTACAGCTGGAGGTTTAGGTACTTTATGGACAAAAAATTTCTCCCTAGAACGATTTTCAGCGACTCAACATTGGATCTGCACAGAGTTGCGCCATACTGTAAGTAATCTCACCCTCGCCCTATTTAACTTATATGTCCCAGTTCATTATGAAGAGAAGAAAGAATGCTGGAGGTCACTTTCAGATTTTTTAGAGCAAATCAGTCCAACAAATTTGGCTATAGGGGGGGACCTGAACATAACTTTAGATCCCAAAGAAAAGAAAGGAGGGATCCAGTCCAGAGATCCTTTCAGCAGAACAGTGGGCAATTTGATTCAGCGTTGGGACTTGGTAGACTTCAAACCAGTGAAAGGTAAATTCACCTGGACAAATAATAGAACCGGGGAAAATCATATCTCAGCCAGATTGGACAGGTTTCTTATCAGCAGTTCTTTAATGATGGACAACAGAATCATCTTCACTAAAATTCTTCCAAAACTTACATCGGATCATAAGCCAATCCTCATATGTCTAAAAAAAGAAGAGGATTTAGGCCCCCTACCATTTTGTTTCAGCCCTCTCTGGGCAGGCAAGGATGGGTTTTTAGAAACAGTCCAAGCGGCATGGAGGATAGAAGTTTATGGTTCCCCAAGCTTTGTGTGGGAACAAAAATTGAAAAGCGTAAAAACAGCTCTCAAAGCATGGATAAAGAAATCCACGCAATCCTCCAATAGGCAGAGGAAGGAGGCAGTATTTCAATTGGAAGGAATACAATTCGATATGGAGGATATAGATCCCTCGGCCACAGATTTAGCCAAAGAAAAATCGGCTCAAAAGAATGTGTACTGCTCATTCAGGAAGGAAGAGGAGTACTGGCGTCTAAAGTCCCGAAGCCTGTGGCTCAAATCAGGGGACAAAAATACCTCTTATTTTCATAGACAGTGTAGGGCCCGTCTCTCGCGCAACCATATAGCAGAAATAACCAGTTCCAACAGTCAAGTTTATAAAGGTTTCTCTCAAATACAAGAGGTAGCGGTAATTCATTTTCGGAACCTTCTCAGTGCAGAAAGAAATGACGAGGAGGAGGACGAAACAGAGTTTCTCACAGCCATCCCAAATCTAGTCAGCGAGGAAGATAATGTCTCTTTGATGAGCCCAGCAACGGAAGAAGAGATAACTAATATTGTTTGGTCCATGGATCCTGATAAAGCCCTAGGTCCCGACGGTTTCTTAATTCATTTTTATAGGATTTGTTGGGAGATCATCAAATTCGACCTCTTCAGAATGATAAGAGGAGTCTTGAGGAAGGCAAAAATGGGAGGGGGCACAAAATCAACATTCCTTGCTTTAATCCCCAAGGAAACTAACCCAAGATCGTTTGACAGATACAGGCCGATCTCCCTGTGTAATTCATCATACAAGATCGTGGCTAAGCTGCTGGCTAACAGAATCAAGCCTCTTCTCCAAAAACTTATCTCCCCAGCCCAAGGAGGATTTGTGAAAGGCAGACAAATTCTCGATAATGTCATTCAAATTCAAGAGGCCCTCCACTCCAGCCATGCTCGGAAAGAACAAGGTATGATTATCAAATTAGATATGAGTAATGCTTTTGACCGTGTTAATCGATCTTTCTTGCTCAGGGTTCTTGAAGCCTTTGGGTTCAGTCAGGAATTTATAAATATCATCAAAGCCTGCATCGAAAATGTCTGGATCGCTCCAATGGTGAATGGGAGGCCAACTGATTTCTTCTCCGCTACTAGGGGACTGAGGCAAGGCTGCCCTCTGTCTCCCTTTCTCTATATTCTGATGTCGGATTCATTAAGCAGGAAATTAACTCAGGAGTAGCTCCGTGGCACCATTCCTCGGATAAGAATCGTGCAAGGTGCATCTCCAGTGAATCATGCGCTCTTCGCCGATGATTCACTCCTTCTCGGCGGCGCCTCCTTGAGAATGGCTAAAGCATTCAAGTCTATCCTCCAAAAATATTGCAGTGTCACTGGAGCCCTTATCAGTGAAAGGAAGAGCGTTGTTTATGGTTGGAATTCCGATCAGCAAACCATTGATAGGATAGCTAGTGAACTGGGTTTCAAAGGTTACGCAGAGTGGGACAAAATAAAATACCTTGGTCTTCCGTTGACGATGGGATCCAACCAAAACAACCTGTGGGAGGAGGTAATTTCCAAGTTTAATAAGAAGATAGCTATATGGGGCGGAGCCTGGCTCTCCTCTGGAGGCAAGCTCACTCTCATCCGGTCGGTTCTTTCCGCTCTGCCTACCTTTCAAGCTTCTCTGTTGTTGGCTCCAAGGCAAATAGCAGACCAGATTTCCTGCCTAATTCGGAACTTTCTGTGGAACGGTGGCAAGGGGAACAGTAATCGCTTTCACCTTGTTAATTGGGAATTGGTGAAGTGCCCAATCAATGAGGGCGGCCTGCAAATTAGAGACCCTCTTCAAGCTAACCTAGCGTTGGGCTGTAAGATTCTGTGGCAACTAATCTCTGAGCCCACGCACCCAATTAGCCAGATCTTAAACCTCAAATACCTCAGAAATCGGTCGATCATCACCTTCAATCCCGCTTCTTCTCCAAAAGGAACTCTGGCATGGAGACTCTGCTGTAGAGGGATCGATTTTTTCAGAACGCATTTGTATAAAGTTCCAGGTAATGGCAAAAAGACTTGGCTGTGGAGAGACCGAATCATGGGCCATCCCCCTCTCTTAGAGATAAATGAAATTGCAGATTTAAGAGCTTGGCTAAGATCTAGAGGAATCAGGAAAATCGAGGACATCGTGGAGTGGGACGACGACGGAAATTGGAAGAGCTGGAATTGGCCCAACATACCTGAGAACTTAAATGATCAATTAAACCTTCTGATAGCTGAAATCGCAGATTTTACACCTGTGCATAAGGATGAGGAAGACACTTGGGGTTGGGGACAAACAGGGGTCTACTCTGCCAAACAAGGGTATTTACAAATGCAAAGCAAAAAAGACTCAGTGCATCCGGAAGGAGTGTGGAAGTAGATCTAGGAGAGCTTCAGCATTCCGAAGATCAATTTCTTCTTCTGGACCTTGTTCCAAAACAAAATTCTAACTGGTGAGAACCTTTGCAAAAGGAACATTGCCGGACCTCACCGATGCGTGTTTTGTAAAAAAGCCTTGGAAACTTCAGTGCACATTTTTCTTGAATGTGAGTATGCTCAGAAGACTTGGATTAGTTTCTTGGCCGGTCTGAATGTTAGACCTCCAGAGAACTGTTCAATAACAGAAATGTTCATGTCCTGGAAAGCTAGATATCCCCATAGCATTGTTGCCAGGTCCCTCTGGTCCAAGGTGTGGACGGCAGCTCCGAAATATGTGTGCTGGAAACTGTGGCTCTCCCGGAACGAAATAGTCTTCAACCAAATAGAAATATCAGCAGAAAAGGTTGCAAAAAAAGCCAAGAATCTTCTAATAGAGACTTTGAGTCAGTCCAATGTTAGAGATAACTCCCTAAGAGATGAAGAAAGAGTATGGTTGGGTGACTTCATTCCCATAATGAGTCCTTCTTCAATCATTCGTCCTCTCCTCAAGGAAAATTGGCAGATTCGAGACAATTTAGAAGGCTTCCAGAAGTGGTGGAAATCTCAAGGAAAATGCACTATCTTTTTTTATGGAGCCTCGAAAGGCAATCCAGGCAGGTCAGGGGCGGGGGGGATCATTTATTTCCCGAATGTAAGCAAAGAGAGTTTTAGCTGGGGTCTCAAAACAAAAACCAACAATCAGGCAGAAGTCCTTAGCCTCTTAAAAGCCTGCCAACTCGCCAGAAAAAGAAATCCAAAGGAAATCGCAGTGTTCAGAGATTCAGAATTGCTGATCAAAGCCTTAAGAAAAAACAAAAGGTTTAATGATCCAGTTCTGAACAAACAGATATTAAGAGTGATCAGACTCTTGAAGGAATTCCCTTCAGTCCAAATTTTCCATATTCTCAGAGAATTGAATTCAGAAGCCGACAGTTTGGCAAATATTGGATGCAACCTTGAAAAGAGCATGATAAGTATAAACTCAGGCAAACTGAATATGGCAGCCATCCCTTAAACAAGGCAAAGAACAGTAAGAATATCTGCTTCAGCCTCAAAGGAGCGTATAAGGTTTGCTGGATCTTTTAAAGAGCGGGAGGTTTAATTATCAAATCAGTTCTTCAAATTTACACTCTCCAAGTAAAGAAACAGGGGTGGCGATGTTATTATTCCAGGTTCCGGAAGCAGTGGGATGGCGAGATGTCTGTTATGAAATTTGGGCTTTCAGAACGAAGCAGAACCAGCTCGAGGTCTCGTGGCCAAGTCGCCCTCCGGCTCTATCCTCCCTTGCTTCTTTTCCGTAAAGCAATTTCTTCTCTTTTGTTTGAGAGTCTGATTTGAGTCTGTCTAAGGTCGTTGGAAAGGCAGTTGCAATCCTTATTGCTTATTGATTTTTCTCAAAAGCAGAATTTGCTGGGCAAAGAACAGAAAATGTAATACTGAATTTGGCTTCGGTCACCCATTAATAAGATATCCGTTTTGGTTAAAAAAAAAAAAAAAAAGACACCTCTACCTTGTAGTCATTCCACATTGATAATTAATGCATTCATTGTTATGGGGTGGAAAGAATCACAACAAAAAATTGTCAAACAAAGAAATATAGATTGATTGGTGCTTATGCGAAAAGACACCTCTGCCTTGTAGTGATGCCACGTTGATAAGTAATGCATTCATTGTTATGGGGTGGCAAGAATCACCCCCTAGCCTGTTTGTCTTGCTATGCACCCTCATCGGGAAAGACTTTTATTATTATTTATTAGGGTTTCCTTTTTTTCTTTTAATTGATTGGTATATTGATTTATTTATAATTTTTAGGATCATGTCTATGTGTAGGTTATAGTTTTTAAAATGTTATGATTTATTATTTAAGAAAGGAGTCTTAATGATAGTATTTTTGTTTGATTCTATTATTTTTCTCAATATTTTGTTTTAAAAGGTGTTAATTAATTTTTTTATTTAAAAAGTGTTATCCATAGAAAATTATGGAGTTGCTATTGTGCCAATCACTTTCAAAGTTGGAAGTCAGTTTTAAGGCTAGTTTCAATACTTAGTTGTAGTAGTAGTGATTGTAAAGTTTAGATGTTTAAAAATAGTCGTAGTTTTTAATTTTAAAAAATGGTATTAATATTAGTGACACTTTTTATTTCTCAATTAATTTAAAGTTTTTGTCAACTGACATTATTAATCTAAATTAAATAAATAATTAGTTATAACAAATAACAAATAAAACTATCTCTTATATAAAAAATATTTATAATGATTTTTTTAATTATTTATTATATTTCCGATTTTTCTCTCATAATATAATATATTTTTTTTTTTTAATAATTATTATTATTATTTCGATTTTTTTAATCAGTAACGCACTAATTTTATAAAAAACAGTGTTATGCATACATGTAAAAGTGTTGGGATCAAGCCCAGAGTTTGTCAAGTAAAAATGATTTATTTTTCTAATGTGTCAAGGTGATTGTAAGAATTGATTAGAATTAAATGTCATGGTTGTTGGTATAATCTATTGGAATTAAACGTTATGGTGCTTGTAAGAATAAGAATTAAAATATTTGCAAGATGGTTCATTTAATTGTGAATTTGATAATTTGTGGAAAGTAATTAAAGGTGATAATTAATTACCAAGAATAAAATTTATAAGATATTTAAATTCAATCTATTCATATTTTGTATATTGTCAAGATCCCATAATATAAAATAAATTATTTTTCATCCCGCTTAAAATATTTTGAATTTTTAGTCATAATAAAAATAAACAAAAATCAATAATATAAAATATCCAAAAAAAAAAAAAAAATAGATAAACACCAATCACCAATATAAAATGAAATAAAAAAAAATAATAAACACATATCACTAATATCTAATATAAAATACCATGCCATATATAAGTAATTTCAAGATTCCATCCTTACCATCCTCTTTCGAGATACGAGGTTTTGATTGGTGAATAATAGAGGCCTTCCCCTATGGCATTAAGGCTAAGTCTTTGCATGAAACAACGGGGGGCCATTCAAGCCATTCAACTAATAAGATTATTTTTCCCTTCTGCGCCTTTTGGGTGGGTAGTGCTAATGCTTAAACCGTTAAAGTGCTTGCCCACACATCGGTGAGATTATTCCTCACTCAAGCCATATGGAGCTCTATTTAATTTTTTAAAGTCAAAACTCAAGAAAAACCCAAATTACAAGTTGAGATTTTAATCCTTCGTTGGTTAATGAATCCAAGATATATTATGGTGACATAGTGCAATCACTTGTAGCTTACTAATTCAATTTTTTATCAATAGTCAAATATTCTTTAAAATAGAATTTCTAAGAAAATTAAGTCTGGAATGAGATTTTATTAGGCATAATTTATTTAGTTGAATCATTGAAAGAAATGTGAAATATCAATTTCATTCTCACAAATAAAGCTTTCTGTGAGCTTCTTATTTTTGTTGAGACATGAAATTAAATTCTATTTACAAAATTTACTGAGCAATAAATATGATATCAATCTAGAAATCATGATTTAGCTGAATCTTGAAGCAAGAACTTTGTGAATATAAACTTCCAACTTCCGCTTATGAAAAAAAACAAGGGACGACACAGTTTAAATTAAAGAATGAAGAATGTAGATCAAAGATGAATATTCGTACACAAGATTTTCTGTAGAATACCAAAAATAAAAAATTTGAACAGAAAGGAAAAACTTTTATTATTTTTGAGCTTTTGGTAAGGACTAAATCAAATTAATGGATATATCAGTCGGTTATGAGATCAACGGAGGGCAACATTTAATCATCTAACACTTAATCGGGTGGTGTATAATAATGACAGCGAAAAGAAGAGAGTTTAAATCAAATTAGTGGATATATCAGTCAGTTATGAAATCAATGGAGGGTAACATTTTAATCATCTAACATTTAATCGGATGGTGTATAATAATGACAATGAAAATCAGAAAAAAATTCATTTCAAAGAGAAACACCTTACAAAATAATTATAAAAAAAAATTACACAATGCCTAATTATCATTATTATCATTATTTAAAATGAGCATGCTAATGCACCTGAATCGAGAATCAGCCTTAAAAAATTATTAACCAAATACGCTTTAAAGTCTAGGTTTAAACAAATTTTCCCATTAAAGTAGAGTGAAATCTACTCGAGATGAATCTCATCCATTTTTAAGCACATGTTTTCAAAGTCTCTTATTTTCTTTGGTTTTTTTTACCCGTATAAGGTTCATTGCTTGTTTTAAGTCTCTATGGACTATAGTTTAGAAAATTTGAAAGGTGGATTTTATTTTGGGGTTCTTGGATGTTCTTCAAACCTTGTGGCTCCATTGTGCAAAATATCAAATTATTTTGGTCAATTTTTATTTAGAAAATTTTCCACTGGCACAATTCACTTAATTAATCATGTAGCAAGTTCCATCTCAATTACTATAGCAGAACTACTTGATAAAGTCATAACGATGCTACTCTAATCTTTGAATATATCACCTTCATGTGAGTTATGCAAATGATAATATATTTAAATTTATTTCACAAAAAAATCAAATTTTGTGAAATATAAAATAATTCAACATAAAATAAGTACAAAAATTGAATATTGCTTAACAATTTTATTTTTATATAATTCTCCAAACATTTTAGATAATTGTTGATAGTGGGCAAAAGTTGTCAAATTTAAGGTCAAATATATGTATTTTGCATGTTTTCTTGGGTTTTCATTTACTTCTAAGGTGTATTTGCATCAAGGTTGTTTTTAATGAACTAGTTCCCATCATATTTTGTAATTTGGCACACTTTACTTTCTTCTTGGCTCTTGCCATTTCAAATAAACTAGTAAACAATTATACAATTTTATATTAACAATAACTTATTAATTACACATAACATTGACAATATTATTAAACTATATTCATGGTGTGCACATTATGTTTAATTATTTTAATAAGGATTATTGCAATATATACATATGATCTCACATGTTCACCATCAAAGTAATAACTTAGTTGTTAACTTGCAGATAAAAAACTATGCTGTAGTCATTAAGTTTGCAGTGGATCTTGGCTAGATAGGGGCTTCAAAGTTGTGGACTGGAGCTAGTAGTTGGTCAACCGTTTTTGTCTAGATTTTATAGCATTTTGAGCATATATAGGAACAATTATGCAATTTTGTCTTGTTTTTCTTCCAATGGTTATCATATTCTTCTTAATAATTTTTCAAATCTAGTTTTGTATTGGTGGCATTTAGATTCCTGAATAAAACATTCTCCATAATAAAATTTACGTCCAAGTTGGGTGGCATTTTCCTTTCCATTTTTTGCAGACAACTGCTTGCATGGCTTATACGATTGTCGTTAGACAACATTTCTCTAGCTTTCTACGGGGAATTACAAAGTTTATCGAGTTTTTTTTTTCTTTATTAATCTCGTTGAAGCTTGTGAATATAGATAATTTTTTTTCCTTTGAATGTTGCAATTCCATTAAAAAACATTGTGAACATTAACAAATATGAATATTTAGATTAAATTCATTTTTTAAAAACTTTAGTATCAGTTTCATATAGTATAGACAACATTATTAAACTATATTCATTGTCTACACATTATGTTTAATTAAGTTATTCTCATATTTTTTATTGTAATAACGTCGACCTTTTTCAATAGAATCTTTCTGAAGGAATTAGTGGTGTTATTTATAGTGCTATAATTCCAAAGTTTTGTTATAAGGGACTTAGAACCACATCCCTTGACTCGCAGTTGTTATGGACAACATTATTCCTCTTCTTGATACTTTGTTAAAGTCTATGGCTTTGTGGTTTTCTAAGACTCTACTTTATTGTGCATACATATCCATATCAATACGTGCAATAGAAAAATACATCCAATAACAACCAAGAAAAGAGGAAAGAGTTATGCCATAAATAAACTTGAATTTCCTGATAAGCTTGTAATGTGTGGGAATTATTTTCCTAGCATTTGGAATTTATGACATTTTTTATTGACCTTCATTACGTGTTGGCATTATAATGATGGCCAATGAAACAAATCTATACCCTTTTCTATCCAATGGTTTGTTTCTAAAGATGGAATAAGAGGTTGCAAATAAGCATACATCTCTTTGATTGCAATTGCAACTTTCATGTGTATGTTTAAAATTTCTATATCATGTTCTTCATTGTTATGAAAAGGTCAAACAATATAGATCAGTCTACCATGAAACACTAAGTAGAGAAACCATGTCAGGTTTAGTCCAATCATTGGTCATTATTCTCCTTTCTTGAAGTTTCCTACTACTTTTATTGTATGTCATAAGTTAATAGTTTCATAGATAGAAACTCATATGGAAACTTCATTGTCCTCTTTTGCAGAAGTGTTTTTCAGATACATGAAAGTAACAATGCCAAGTTAGTTGCACATTGCATTATAATGTCCTCCTAGTTCTATTTCATCACAAATACAATTTTTTTTCTATTGTAAATTTATTAGTCTTGCAACAACAAGACAATTGCATTTAGCTAAGCAAGTTCAACAAAAACTTTCACCTAACAACTATATCAAGATGGTTGAAATAATTGATTCGAGAATTACCAATTGAAAAAACAATGCAAAAATGATGCCACTATTGATGATGTCTTGAATACCAATAGTATTTTTAGACATCAAGCATTTTCATACACTCCATGGAATTATCTTTTCAATGTAATTCAAGTCCTTTTGCATTTACATTATCCGTCCATAGAATTGTGTCATGAAACAATAGACCACTTCTTGATATGTCTCGAACAAGGTCACATAGAAGCAATATAATCATTTAATTACGAGTTATCACTTGATTTCCTATATCAAATTCATGGAATTAATGACGTCGAAAAATATTTGTGTAAAATGCATCTTTTTGCTTCAAATGGTCATAGTGGAAATGAACAAGGACTATGGGAATATACATTTTGCATATGTTTGCTGGAAAAATGGTTGAATTTATCAATAGGAATTGGGTCAATCACAAAAAGAAGGTATTTTATCTTCAATTCAACGAAACTACAAACCCATTGAATATATTGTTCCATGATGACAACCCTCTTAATGGGCACTATGAACAATTATTGTACAAAAATATCCTGATCCATTGTAACTTGTAATGAATACTTATCTCCTTCCTGAAAATATCTACAAATCTATTCGCAAACAATGAATGATAGAATGCAAGTCCATGGATTGCATAAAGGAACAAACACTATATCCATTTGTGGATATAGCATGTTCTCTCCACTTTATCATTTGATAGCACCTGAATTTGATGTAGAATCCTTAAGTCTTTGCATTATGTATTCATTCTAAAATTTGATCATGTGTAATGCACAAGATCCATTGCACTATTTACAAAAATATCTATTAAATGATCTCATAAAAAGTAAAAAATAAATTGGAAATTGGAAAACATACCTTATTAATATGGCAATGCCGTATGAAAAAGGTGGGGTTGAAGGCAAGTCATTTTGTTTACAATGGGAAGCAATAATATTCAAAGTAAACATACAAGAATGATCCTTTGTAACTAGAAGCGTTGACAATTATTTCCAATGCAATAATAGTTCAAATCAAACATACAATATAGTGTCATTTGAAGCAAGCCCATTGCACACCCATTATGCACCTTTGTCAATAAATGAACATAGCAATAGAGAGAATGTACATTGTCAAATGGTGCCAATATAAATAACCTCCTTGCACATACACCATGGACCTATCCTGCAAACAAAAGTTTGGAGTCAACATCGTTGCTTATCCAAGAAAAATCCTTTAACAGTTTACTTAGACAAGATAGAAGACACACCTGAGAAGAAATGTCCAATATGTAAATAATTGTAGTTTCAAAAGGATATGGAGAGAATTGGACAAAAAATGGAACAAATATAAGTAAATTTATCTAAAAAACCATAGAAATCTGCCTAGGAAAGTAATATTTAAAGTTTGCAAAAGAGCACTTCAAAATGGAAAATTGCCACAATTTTCTTCACGTGAGAAGATTAGGCGAAACATACAATTTCCAGTTGTAGCCACACTACCAAAACTTGAAGGTAGTCTCATAGCATTAAGAATTTAATTTTACCAAATAAGACAATGGGGGCACAAACAATCACAAATGGGTTTAACGAGATCGATTATCAATGTTCCTTTCCAAACATGCATTATTCAATCTGCATTGCCACAATCTATGGAAGACACAACAATAGTTGTGGTTGCATAAAAAATAAGACTGGAATATAAAAATTCATTTCAAACATGAAAATTTTGTGTGCACAATGTCATGAAAGAATTGAAAGAACTATGTTCTCAACACCTTTATAGAGCTGAAAACATATGCTTAAATAAAAATTGGGATAACATCCTACAATCAATTGCCTCTAATGATAAAATTGAAAATGTTGACATTGAAGAAAAAAATTAAACAAGTAGTGATTCATAAAATGAAACACCAACTGAAAGATTGGTGCACAACTACATAGGGTCCCAATGCATCCATGATTTGCAAGACGAGCTAATTGAACCTACTCCAGCTGAAGGGAAATGCCCCCTTGGAATTTTTAGAGACAAATATGCAAAGGAAATGCATTTTCCAACCTTTTTCTTTGGAGACCCACGTGATAGTGATGTTGTAGAAATATTTCATTGCCAAAGAATCATGCAATGGGAGTTAATGCACTATAGTGGTGATTTTTCTTACCACAGCTAATTTGTTTTTCAAAAAATTGCATATAATAATTGAAAAAGTCCTTTCATGCATTTCAATAAGAATTAAGAAAAGGAAATTAAAAGGAAGAAAGTTACTAGCAAAATATGTTGAATAAAAGCCAAACTTGGACAACCTTCTTAAAAGTGAGATTAGTTACATGGATTTAAAGCACATAAGAATTTCTTCTGATTTTCTACAACAAGTGAAGAAAACTATATTTTCCATGATATGTCAACAAGGCCCACCGACTTTCTTCATCACATTTACAAGTGTTGAACATGGATGGACTCCACTGGTTAACAGATTGATCAAATTACACGACAAAAGGAAAAAAAGAAAAAACATTGAAATAATAGAAGACTGTAACAATGACTATCTAGTAACTTGTACTCATTATTATAGGCATAGGATTAATGCTTTAAAGCAAATGATATCTTAAGAAAAAAAATCTTCAGAGAGATAGTATTACTACTTCGTAATTGAATTCCAAAATAGAGGGAGCGAACATGAACATGGGTTGTTATGGGTAGAAAATGCACCAATATATGGAGTCAATAATAACTTTGACATTGAAAACTTCATTAATAATTATTTGACTTGTAACATATATCACCTTGATCGAGAGCTTGAAAAAATACATGAGCACCACCATACAAAAAGTTGTAAAAAAGAAAAGGCTCACATTGTAGATACAATTTCCCAATGCCACCCATGAGAAGCACAAAAGTTCTTGAACTAATTGGCTCGATAGATGACACATTAAACGAAAAAGAGAAGTTTTAATATAGCATCTTCGAAAAGAAACAATATGACAACAACAATGACCAAATTTTAGATGAATTAAATTTAACCGAAACTAATTACATCATAGTAATACAAAGTACCTTGAAGAAACCAATGATTTATTGGAAGGAAAACCCTCTCACATTTGGAAAAATAGCTTTGCAAAGAATATGACGCAACTATGGAATGCAATTACTGATGCCCAATTTGTCCTTAATGCATATGAAACTACATCATATCACACATCTTACATGAAAAAAGTTGATAGATCAAAGACAACTACATTTAAAAGGATGTGAATAGAACAAGAAAAGAGAAAAATAAATTCTATTAGAATGATAAGTTCATTTGGAAATTTTTTTATTAATCTCCAATAGATCTCAGCTCAAAAAGTAGTCCATATAACACTTCCTCTTTCGTTGAATCATATTTCATGAGAATGCATATTTTTATAAACACATCATCAATGGATGAATGCTCATTTGTCCTCAAACCATTGTTTCTGCTAAAACATGAAGATCAAAACTGTGAAAATGTGATGTGTAATTCCATTATTGATTATTACAATGGTCAAACTCATATTATTAAGCATACATGCCTTGCTGAATTTTCCTCAAGGTACAACAAAATAAACACACCCATTTCAAAAAGGAAAAGCCCAAAGGTCATATAGTTCATTAGATAAAAAACACACATTACTGCAAGGAAAAGCTTTTTCTATATGTTCCGTTCGAAAAAAGTGAAAGTACATTCAAACAAAACTTGTTATCACGGGAAGTCGCTTATATCTTACATGAAAACACAATACAAACAAATGAATCTAATTTTACATATAATATCAACCCACTATGGGTGATCTAGAAAATTCCATTCAAGAGATCCAAAATAGCTCCATGGATCCCACTAATACAATGAAGAAACACAAAACCATTGAATATCTTATCGAAAAATATGATTTGAAAATAGACTTGCAATGTTCCCATCACCATGAAAAACAAAGACGATTAAATATGGGATTCCATTTGTCAGAGCATCCATTTCTGCTTGAAAATGCATAATATTGCAGATTAAGAAGAATGCTCAATAGAGAACAATAATAAATTATCAAAGACATTGCAATGAAAAAACTTATGAATGTGGAAAAACCACTATATTTATTCCTAACTGAAGGCGCGGAAACTAGGAAAACAGTCACAACAAAAGCAATATTCCAAATGCTCATGCAACTTTATGATGCACACCATTAAACTAATTATTTGAAACCAAAGGGATTGATACTAGCATATGAGTCTATGCATGGAGCTGGGTTACACTTTTTGGCAAAGGGAGGGCACATTTAGGTGAAAAAAGGAGCTCGATCGAGCCACTTTAAGTGCTCAATCGATCCTTTTTTAAGTTCTCGGTCGAGTTGCTTGAGGGCTAAGAGATAACTCGATTGAGCAGTTAATTCCTATTAAAAACCTAGTTGTTGTCTATGCAAGCCATTTTTTCTGCAGACCACGAGGAGACAAGAGTTATATATAATTTTAATATACATGTTATATAGTTATGTTATTATAGTTATATCTAGTTATATCTAGTTAACATAACTAGATATAGCTTTAGATTACAATTTTATGATTACAATTAGTTAGTTATAACTATAAGATAACTACATATAGTTATAGTTAACATAGCATACCTATATATAACATAACATAACTAGTATATACATATAAAACTTTATTTTTGCAATGGCTCGATCAATCTATATAGCTCGATCGAGCTATTGTTTAACCACATAAAAGAAACCCTTGATCAATCTATTTGAATTTATAATTCAAGTGCTAGATCAAGCGTTTTAAGCACTTGATTGAGCTGTTGAGGTCCTAAAAACACAGTTTTACCATCCCTTCCATAGATTTTTCTACAACACCATGTTGTCCTTTGGCGAACTTAGGGAATAATTTGTCCTTAAGTTGTGGAGTTGATCATGTTGGAATCATCTATCCAATGGCATATGATTTTGACATTTTCGAATTCATCTGATATTTTTCATCTAATTTCTATTAAACATAAAGCTTGAAATTTTTGTGTAGAGTTTCAAAGGGGATAAATAAAAAATCAACAACATAAAATATGCACAATGAAAAAAAGCTCAAAAAATACCACTATCTTCATTTACAAGTCCCCTTCAAAAGGGTACTCTTAGTTTTTCAATTTATTTAAATAGTTGAAAAAATATTACGTGAACACATGTCTTTGAAAAATGCAATTGAAATATTAATTCACCAACTTCGAAAAATAATAAAAAAATATAATTTTGTATAAAAAAACAAATTTTAAGATGTGAAAAAATTTACAAAGACAAGAATTTCATTTAATGGAAAATTGACAGATTATACAACGCTAAAATTATTTGCAAAAAATATCATTAGGAAAACACAATTCTCCACAAATTGTCTTTTTACTCCGAATCAAAATTCACAATGCTTATATGAATTTTGAGGGTTCCAATTCGATAAAAGAGTAAAATTTTGAAATTTCATCACCACATTTGGCCCAAAAATGTAACCCATCTTCATGCATTCACCCATACACAAGCAAAGATGTATATAAAGTAGGGGGTACAATGATCCATTCTGCATTTCTTATGCCTTTTAACAAGTCAGACCCCACATCGATTAGCAATTAAACATTGGATACGCTTTGAAAACTTTACCAAGAATTGAGACTAATTTTCAATGATGGGGTTTCCTTTCTTGGAAGTCATTTCTTGTTTTGCATTGATGATAGATTGAGAAAAATAAAACATTTATATATCTTGATATATTATTGTTGGCTTATTGGGGCCTGACCCAGGTTCAGAAGTGATTTAGCCAAACAAATCCCTAAACTACCGGCCCTTTCGGCAACAGTCCGTGGTGCGCGGACTGAGGTCTCACCTGAGGTAGTATGGGAGGGTGTTGGAACAATGTTTCAACACCCTAGGGATGTCTTGATGAAGTCTAGGAAGTTCGTGAACCAAACCTGTGCACTTGCACTACTCCGCACAACTGTCTGTCCTTCTCAACTTGTGCGATCGCTTTCACGCAGCTCTATAAAGAGCGCGGAGAAGAGTTGTCTAGATCCTTTATCCTTAATGTGCTATTATTATAGATCTTAACTTAATTATGTGGGCCCAATATTCTTATTAATCATTCAACACGCATAACCAGTGCGCGCAATCATAAAACTGTAAAGAGATACGTAAATATAACAGAAGCATAGACACACAGATTTATGAACAGTAACACCATATTCCAAATCAAACTTGTCTTTATTAATTCGCTGTCCAAGACAATCCCAACTCCGCCCTGCGCACTCAGCTGCAGGGGTCCACGCACACAGTTGCGGACTCTACCAAGCCTCTGCACACTCAACTGCAGAGCCTCTTCCTACTACTACAACCCAAGACTCAAACTTATAGACTCAGAGCTAATTCCTCATCCAAAGCTTAGTCTGACTTCACACAAAGAGCCTTGCTCTATTTACAAAATACCATGGTCCGCGGACCATGGGTAGGCCGACACACTTTAGATTAAATTATATTCTCTTAGGGCGGACAACCTTAGACTCTTGTGTTCTATGCCTGCATTTCCTAGGGTTTTTACATTACACTTGACCAAAATTCTGGCTTCAAGCCCCAAAAACCTGTTATAGGGGGATCCGCTGCCCAACAGGCCCCCAACACAATCATCATGACTCGTCTAGAGTCACTTTGTTGGTGCAACGATATTTGCACGAGGTCCATCCAACTGTGCCTGTGCTGCACGAAGATCCGCAACGCACTGCTTTGCCGTCCACTAGATCCAATCCGCTGAATGCTCATTGGCAGGGTCAAATCCTTGTCTCAGGTCTGTTATACTCCTATACCAATAGGTTTCATTTTTCATGATTGATTGGAGAAGTACCAAATATGTTCATCCTTTCCATGCTGCAAAGGTTCCATATTTTGTAAACAAATGAAGAAAATTAAAAAATGAAAAGAGGGTATGCCCTAAAAGAAAAATCAAAGGGAAAAAAGAAGGAAATGGTCAAGAGAAAAACGAAAGAAATGAACCCCAAACCAAAATACCAGGAAAGTGTGCTAGTTCAAATGCCACTACTATTCCATTTTTGAAGAATTTCACTATGTACAGTTGCTTGACTCTTATCATGGTTCATGAATGGCCAAACAGTTTAATCTTGGCCAAGTTCATATTTGAATTTACTTGTCTTAGAATAGAGAATAAAGGTATGTACAAACAGTTCAAGCTTGGGAGATGAGTAGTTAGGTAGAGAAGCAAAGGAGCTCAACAACTAAATCTGAGCCCTTGGAAGAGAAAAGGGTACATTTAGATAGGATGGCAGCTAAAAGAAAAGAAGATAATCAGGGTTCGCTAGTTCAAATGCACCCAAGGAGAATGAAGAAAAAATGTTAGGAGTAATAGGATGGGTAAGTGTTTTGATGTTGCAGAAGCAGTTGCACGAGGAATCTTCTTTCTCAAAGATAGTTCATCTTTTATGGGTATCACAACTACCATGGCAAAGTGTGGTGACAAATCAGATGTTGCATGTCTAACTTCCCCTCATTCTTCTCACAACAATCACTTACTAACATCCCACCAGGATATTGAGATCTGCTCAAAGTCCCTAGACCACTCCATTTCAGGTGAAAGTTTAAGAAAAATAATGTTTTCTCCATGGGCCAAGAAGCCACATTTCTTGTGTAAAATCTTTCTTCTTTTGACTCTCCCTATAGCCTATGTTTTCACTTTTCAAACTTAAGTGCTTTGATTAAACATCATACCTTTCATATCAACGTACTAACTTTATTATATAGCTCCTATATAATATTTTCCCTGCCCCTATTGTATAAAATACATAAAAAATCCCTAAAAATCTAAATATCCCGACTCCCGGCTTAATATAGCCATATACCAAGGTTCACATGAATTATTGGTTCAACTGTAACCATATAACAACCCGCTGCGCATAAGAATATTGGGTTTCATTTAACATTTGGTTAAATGAATAACCATACCCCAAAACCCTGATAACAAAAGTTTTTATACCCCGTAAAACATATAAAAATGTTGATTTTTGTGGTGGGACCCGCGCCATAGCCGCCTGCCATTTTCATTCGCCACCAACCGTCAGATCATAGCCCACAGATCCGATGGCTCCCATACATATCGCAAGCCCTTATGTGTTGATTGATAGCACCCGGGAAACGGTGGTTTTTCTGTCGTACACTAGGACAGGTGTCAACTTCCCGGCGTGATCAGAGCCCCCCCTCTGATACCACTCCCGTCCAAAAGCGGTGCGGGGAATATCGCTTACTACCCCCCACTGCTTCCCTGCTGACATCACCCTTGCGTCATCAGTTGATGTCAGTGCCATGTCACAGCCATGTTGCCTACTTACATCGCCACCCCTTTGTCGCCGTGTCACCGCCACGTCAACCCGCTACGCGACAAGCATTCATGTCATGCTGACATCACCCAACCAAAGCGCGCCAAAACCCGCCAAAATCAAATCTTTGTCAAAAGGCATGAAATGTCGTTTTCTCATTCATTTCTGTTTGTTTCTTCTGCGCAACCGTTGCATGCTGTTTCACGTCCAAAGCAGCGTTTTGACTACACAGTCCGCCACCCAACTGAATTAAGTGCACAACTCCCCTCCAGCTTAGTCCGCCACCTGCAAATCGTACAATCCACTGGTCAAAATAGTTATTTATCTGAACTTCACTTCCGAACCCCGTTTCTCTTAAGTTTCCTCTACAAAGCCTCTTAAAAACGCCCAATTTTGAGTTAAATTCATCAAAATACCTACAAACAGACAAACCATTATCACTATTATGCCCAAATTTTACCAAAAATTCCCCAAATCCCATCTGCCTCTGAAAATTTCTCCCACCGAGTCGAACTTGAGTTCACTCTGGTCTATGATTGCCGAAGGAAAAAAGACTTGAACTATTTCTATCCATTTCTTGCTGAGTAACTCTGCGAGCTACGTTTTTCACTACAATTTTTACCCAGTGAGTTAATTCTGAGTCGAATTTGGTCTGCGATTCCCAGAGAAAATCCACAGAGTTATTGTTTTTCCTATTTTATTTACACAGACCCAAAAATTCCAATTTCAAAATCACAGAATTGAGCCATGGAAGCTCCAGTAGCCCTCAATATAGCTCCTCTTAATGCTCCACATAAGGAATTGGAGTGGCTGCCCTTAGCTGATAGGGATTTTCAAATCCAAGACTTAGTTGGTGACAAAAACCATCTCCAAACATTCTGTGAAATTAGGAATAGCTATCTAAACAAAAATGATCCCTATGGGATATGGGAATCAAATCTTCCCATGTACTACCTCCCCTCTGTCAATGCTTTCCCTGATATAATCCACCTGTGTTGTGACAACTATGAACCAACACAAAGGGCAGTCAAAACTCCATCTGGAACTACCCTCTTTCATATAACTCTTGAGTCCATAAATCAAATGCTAAACTTCAAACTAACTCAACCTCTAGCTCCTCTTACTATGAAATTCTTACTTGATAAAGGTCCCAAACTCCCTAGCTCAGAGATAACCTGCATTGCCTAAATGTTTATGAGACCAGATTTTTAGCCTAGAGAGCCACCTCCTTTTCACCATGCATGGTTCAATGAAGTGGGTAAATTACTTGTTGATATGATATCTTATATTCTGGAGTTCAATACAAGTGAATTTGTTGATGAGACTGTGTTAGTTTTATTGTCCATATTCACTCCAGGGCAGCCCCCTGTTGTCAAATACAACTATGCTAAATTCATTGCCAACAAGATCCATGACCAACTCTTGAATCTAGATAGGGAGGGAGTCTTCAAGTACTCATCCTACATCTATCATCTGTTCCTGTATTATTAGCTAGACAGTTTCCAATTTCCCATTAGAAAATTGGATTCTAAAGGAGAAAAGAGGTCTGTGATTTTTTGGACCTTAGTCTTTCATGAAGTCCAGAACTCTCCTTACTCTTACTGTGAGTTTATTGACATGTTTATATATCCAGCCTCTTCTCTACTGATGAGAACTCCTCCTCCTAGACTGCCTTATGATATGCAGAAAATTTTACAGCTCTCCAAAAGCTACAAAATAGGTGACTGGTACCTATACCAGAATCACAATGAGATTAGGATATATGGCTGTGAGTTGTGCCCCTACAAGCTGCCAAAATATGTGCCAATGAGACTGTTTGCCTTGGAATATTTCAGGCAGCTTATCAATTCAGATTTGACTCATTTTCATAGCACCAAGAAAAAGGCTCAGTGGAAATTAAGAGACTAGTTAGGCCATTATGTCATGAACAAAAAAGAAGGGTGGCAAGATGTTGACAAGATATAGGGTGAAAAACTCAGATTAAAGAGGAGCTTTTGGTGGGTATCTTATGACCCAAATGGTTTTATTTGTGAAAGAAAGGAAAAATTTAGGCTAGCTCCCAACAGTGATTGTAAGTTTCCTGAAATAGAACAATTTGCCAATCGAGATGAGTGGGTAGAAGGCACACTAATTGAACAGCTCATTGAGGAAGAGAAAATGGAACAAACTATGAAAAATCTTGAAAAGACTCTGACCTGGACTCTTTTGGATAGGTGTCATTCAAAGTGCCACAACAAACCAAAGTAGGCACATCATCTGCTGGAACTTCACAGCAACCGGCCCAAGAAAGCACTACACCAACTGCTAAGACATCAAAGGGCAAAGAGGTGCTAGACTCAGAGCAGAACATGATGACAGATCCACCAACAACATCAAAGGAACAGGGTCAAGGGCAAGGCCCTTCACTACAGACAAAGGCACCTGAAATCTCAGCATTACAGACTCCTCTGAATGAGGAAAGAAGCAAGAAAAGGTACAGAGAAGAGACCACACCTGCAAGTGGACCAACAGAGCAACCAGAGGTCAAAAGGCAAAGAAATGATCTTCTACCCGAAGAGGAAAGTGTTGAGGAAATTATAGGAAGTCCAAGAGAGGAGAGGGCAACCAACCAACAGACGTCCACCAGCTCTCACAGGCAAGAATTGGACAGGAAACATAGTATGGAAGTTTCCTCCTCAAGGCCGCAAAGTAAGCAACATTATGATATTAAAAGAACATTCATGGATATTAAGGCCCAAAATGAGCCATTGAGGCTATAACTTAATGATCAATTTCTCAAGATGACCCCCTTGACACAGCAAATATTAATGTCTGCATATGACATTAAGGATGAAAAAATTATCTTAAGTCATTTTAGGCCTAAAGTTTAGCAACCACAGTCAGCAGCTGATTACATAAGAAAAAATCTAGAGGTCCTTGCTAAAGACATACACCCTATGGACCAAGTTGAGTCACACAAGCAAACCGGTGAAATTGTTTACTCTACATTGGCGGATAAGGAAATGCTGGCCCACAAATTACAGGATTCATTAAGTAATACATCTGCCCAATTGGATTTGGAAAAGATATCTTCCTTAGCTAAAGACAACAAAATAAAGACCTTAGAAGAAATTATTATTGAGCTGGGACATGATCCCAGGGATGCCAACGGCATCAAAGCACTGATAAAGAAAAAGGAAGAAGATATTGCTGCACTTGGGAAGCAATTGAAGCTGCCTGTTACCATGCACCCACAAACTACAGAACTTGCACAAGAAAAGGTAGAGGAAGACATGATGGATTTACTGATGAGGATGAATCAACGGCTAACTGAAACGGAGCAGGAACTGGAGAAAGCATTACAAGCCAAACAGGGAGAGGCGACCTCCCAGCCACCTGAAACAGCTCCAACAGTTACCACTGCTCCCCCCACAATCACAACAACAATCCCTCCCACTGTCCCAGCATCAACAACAGGTACCTCAGCTTCAGCAACAACAACAACAACAGGAAGTAGCAGTACTATAAGCACAGAGCAGTTAATAAAAGAAATGGAAGAGCTAAAGCTCCAAGTGTCAGAGTTGAAGGAAGCCAAAGAAAAACTAGCCAAGCTAGAGGTAAATTATGATAAATCTAAGATAACTGTGGCAGAGAGAACAAGAGAGGTAAAGGCCTTGGAAAATAAGATAAAACCCTTGGAAAAGGATCTTACCCTCCATAAACCTCTATCAGAAATTAGAACAATTTTGTGGACTAATATTGACAAATCTATCACTGATCAATGGACATCAATTCAAACAATCCATGAGCAAATTGATTTGATTGAAATGGCCCAAGTAGATATTCAAAAGGCCAGAGAATTATTGGGAAACATGCTCGAACAGGCCAATAGACTAATTCATTTTTTGAACACTCACACCAAGGAACAACTAGCATCTCTAGAGATCAGGGACAAAACATGCACCATTTTGATAGTGAAAAAGGTGCTGACCATGAGGAATTTTATACAGAATCTGGAAAGAAAGTGCCAAGAAATGCAGATAGAAATAAATGCCTTTGCAGAAAAGATTATAGTCTTGCAGAACAAAGGTTTACCCAGCTTATTAACCAGTGATAATAGACTGTTGACACATGCATAGTATGCTCACAGGGTAAGTACATAGGTTGAAAATTAGATTACAACATCATCAAGAACTTCAGAGGATAAAACACTTCCATCAGGATAGAGCTTATATGACAAATTGGAGAATCTGTTCTATATTGAACATGAAATAAAAAATCTTTTTGCAGTCCAACCCAACCTCTACAGGTATACTGAAGATGATGAAACATTAATAAATCTGCAAAGACACCAATTGCCAACAGACCAATGGTGGCAGAGCATGTTGGAGGTTTTACCAATGTAGTTTTAATTTTCCTTTATCATCTGCATTTCATCAAATATCAAAACACGTGGCACATACCATAAAGATGAAAACAACAGAAGGGGGAAATCAAGCTGGGACTGTAGCTCATTAAAGCAGGACCACGCACAGATGAAAGAGCTGGGGCAGCAACTCAGCAACGCCAATAAAAGAAAGACTATCTGCCAACTCACTAGGTGTAAACGTCAAATGTATTTGATCAACTAAAGCGGCCAGCACAGCAGCAATTACTTCTACATTCATTTTTCCTTGTTTCCAATGGCATTAATTTCCCTTGTAAAAGTAGATGGATGAAGTTATTGCATGATATTTTTCTCCATAAGATATTTTGTAAACTCGTTTTGTATAAAGACCTCCCCAAGAGTTGTATTTGGGGGGGTGATATCTCTTCTGGACTGTGCTGTAACTCTGAGGATTTTTAATACAAAGGCTGTTGAAGTTCACTGTTGCTGCACCGTATGAATGTGGATTTGATGCTCTTGGTCCTACTACAGGATTCTTGTGTCTTTCTATGGATCAATAAGTCGTCCTAACCTGTGTTTTGAAGTTTCTGTGTTTGCAAATTTCATACATGTTTCATAATCTTAGTAACAGAGAAAAAGAATAGCCCAGAATTTGTTTAAATACACTCTATGTTCAATCTCTGTTATTACTTATGTTTTCTTCAGAATTAGCATAAACATGAATTCTTAGCCACTCCTGTTCCCACTGATTCTTTCACTTTGAATATTAACAAGGTATTCTTTACTGCTCCTTGATAATACTCATGCATTTTCCCTCTGCCAACATAATGAAGGATTCTTAACTTCCCTTCACCCATTGGCTTTCATTCCATCTATTTCCAGATTATAAAATTGTTCCAAGATTGATTACCTTGCTCTGTAGTATCACCTTTAGTCAAAGAAATCTTATTCAGCGGTTCACCCTCATCCCAGTTCTGTCTAAGATCACCATCCAAAACCCAAAACAAAAACCCCTGTACATCATAACTAGCCTAAAATACCTCAAAACAAAGCTAACTTATAAAGAGAGAGCCCTCTCTGGATGCAGATTGGCTAGAAACTGCATCTAAAAGATTGGTTAGTGGTTACCTCGGCCGTATTCCCTCCTAGTATCCTCTTGGGGAACAACCTGAGTGATAACAAGGTCATTCATCGCTTTCATTTGTGCAAGTTTTCCTTCGTTGTCGGCCGTGATGAGGAAGGCCTCATCGATCCAAGGCTGAATGCGTGCTTTAAGTACTGCCTCTTTTTGGCGTGTTGTGTCCACTTGCTCCTTCAATCCCTTTGCTTGTTGTAGCCTCACGAGCTGCTGAGTTAGGACCATTGTTTGCGCCGTCCTGCACACACTATCATATTGCATCTGAAGCTCCCGCGCCTTTGTTTCCAACAGCTGTATGGTGGGATCCTCCTATAAGATTATGAGGACCCCAAAGGATTCTTCCAAAAAGGTGGTACAGCTCTACACTGCCTGTTCAATTTCTCCCAACCGTTTGCAAATGTCGCCAGCGTGCTATTCTCAAACTTCGAGGGGCATGGAGGGTTGCACCTTGAAACGTAATTCAGCAATTTGCAGGTTGAGGTCCAATTGGATCCTCGTAGCTTCCTCCTTTGCCTCGTAGAATCCACTGGCCAATTTGTGGATCCACATTCCTATTGGTAGATCTGTTGTAGTTTCCAGTTTTGGGACGTGGCGACATGCTTCCTCTACGATCTACTCCAACTGTTGGTTCTGAGCCACCGCTTCATCATGTTGTAGTCTAATTTGTTCAATGTTGATTCATTTTTCACTTAGCATTTTCACTATGCGTCCCTCCCTAGCATGGAGTTCTGTCATTGCTCCATCCTGTAGCTAGTATAAGATATCCTGCGGAAGGGCAACCAAGTTTAGGCCGAGTCTGTTGATCTATCCTACTGCAGCTCTATCCTCCATGTTGTCTGTTGTCAGTGCTCCTTCTGGCAGCATGATGGTGTTGGCCATTTTGGCCCACAACAACTGCTTTGTTGCCGATGCTCCCGTGGCAATATAGATGGCTACCGTTCCTTCTTGTGGGAGTCGCACCTGAAGTCCCTACAGTTGTGCCCTGAGTGCCCCCAACACATTCTACTGCTCCGTCATTGCTTCTTGGAGCACCTCCCTGGTGACCTTGTGAACTGTGTCACCGATGTCATATGGATCACCCTCTATCTATGTAGTAGGCTCCCCATCCAATTCGGAAGCCTTGGTCTTCTTCCGTGGCCCTGTTTGTTCTGTCCCGTGCGGCCATTTCATTATGTAGAGGTGGTTGTTGGGTCTGCACCTTCCGCCGTATCATCTGTCCCATGTCCTATGGTCAGGTCTAGTCCTCTTTCCTCCTATGTTGTGGTGGCCCTAACTGTTGCTATTTTTTCGGCGACCTTGGTCTATTCTATTGTGGCCTTTGCTCCCTCGCGGGAAGCCCTTACCTCCTTGACTAACTGCTCGTTCCGCTTCTGTTGTGCTAGAAGCTTGGCGGCATCCTTATATCTTTATATCGCTACCTTATCGTGCGCTACCAGATCTGGGGCATGCCATTCGAGTGGCCATGAGTTGAGCACCGTGAAAATAGTGTCATTAATTGTGATGAATGGGAGTTTTGTCTAGTTCTGCTCTGGATCATTCCACACCTTGATATACACATTGTGCATATCTAGCTTAAATACTGCAAAGCTCCGTAGACTGTTGTATACTGTGGGAGATAGGCACGACTGTTTGTGGATCCACATCCGTACACTCGCCTCCATGAGTATCCAGAAGATCTTGATCTCGCAAATGCGCATGGCATGCCTTGTCACCCAGAGGGACGCGTATTTCACTGCCTCTGGCAAGTCTTGGTCAAGGAGAGGAAACTCACTGTCCTTCGGTAAGTCCCCTGTAACCAACAAGATGGATAAGAGAAACCATGCATAGTGGAAGGTCTTACCCTGCTCTTGAGCCTCCTTGCAGTTCGTCAGGAACTCCTCGCAGAGGAACTGTGCCTAGTTGAACTGTACCCCCTCGGCGCATTGTTCGGCCAGCGTGATGGCCGTTGCTGGTACCTCATTACCACCGCATTTTATCATCACTTTACCTGCCAGTGGCTGAGTGGCTACATGCACCCCTTTGTCTTGAATGCTAGTAATCACATAGCCCCCCTGCTTCTTCTCTAACCTATATTTCTTCTTCATGGCTTCTGTGAGTGCCAAGACTCTGCTTTCCAACTATTTCCATGGGATCCCTTCCCATACAGGGAAGGTTTGAAATCCTATGAATCAGCTCTGCTATAATGGAATCATCTCCTCTAGCCACAAATACCCCTCATGCATTCGACAAAGCAATTTCCTGATGATGAATATCGCGATTGGTGCTCAGTGAAAATGTAGAGTCCATAGTAGGTGGAGTATCCTGGTCTCCTCCACCCCGCACAACCATTTTCGTGGCTGCAGCACTGTAACTACCCCCTCCTTGCTTTGTTTCATAATTTGGCTAGTCTCCAAATGTGGGAACTTTTCACTGTTCGTGAGGTCCCAATCTTCAAATTTCATTGTGGGTACATGGCCTGGGACTAAACCCTCAAACATAATTCCATCTGGGAGGAGTGGGGTTTCAAGTATGCTCTTAACAGTATCCATGTCCTTGGGTACTTTTGCTTTCCCTTTCTGTGGGGGGACATATTTGGGCAGTTTTGCTGCAGCGCGCACTGGCTGAATGTCTTCCTCCACTTCTTCATCTGGTTCAATCTCTTCTACAAAGGCCTGAAGATCTTCCTCCTCATCATCTGTCTCAATATTAACCATCTTGCCCTTATCTTCCATAGTCAGTTTACTGAACCACAGATTTCGCAGAGACATATGGACCGGTCCTTCTGCCTGTGGATTCTTTTTGGGCCTCAACATCTGGGGCGACTTAGGGATTTCCGGTATACCCCCTACTGACAACATAGAGCTCTGCGTGGCTCCCTTGGTTGTTGACATCATTCTGATCAGGTAACCCTGTGTCTCCTTTAGCAATGTTTCAAACCATGGACTTCTCTCACAACCTCCAAATTCATTAGGTTCATACCCAATTGATAGCGCAACAATTGAATTCTCAAAATGCCAAGGGTTGTTTAGTGGAGAGCCACCTGTGATTTATAGGCCCTTTTGAATTCAAATTTGACTGTTCCCCCCATATTTGACTCATTAATACAAGATTGGCGGCAGATAGTCCCAAATCTAATTCTGACTTTATGTCTTAATTGCCCGCCACCCGCTCCTTTTTGCCTTAAATTGGACCTCTTGTCATGAACAGTGACACCAACGGTCACTTCTCAGCCTACCCGCATGGCAGCACAGCCCCTTGTGCGTGGACGTGACCCGTGCGTCATACCAATCCTGCACGTAGCATCCGCGTCGTGTAGCTCCCATACAAACTCTTTTATAGTCCCACACTCTCTTTCAACTACTTGGGGCGCTAAGACTATGCTTCCTATAGATAGTCAGGTGGCCACACCACCAGTGTGAGACTTCCAGTCACCTTACAACTCGGTCCACAGGCCTTCCTTAGTTACCCTCACGCGAGTTAGCACCTTGTGTTCTTCCTTATGCAGTGTGCTTCCCTGGTTACTTTGTCTAATAAGGTGCAATTGCAGCCATGGTAGTAGAGCCAGAAATTCTCGGCGACAATCTTCTAGTGCGGTGGTGTGGTTGCCCATACGTTGTCCTATCCTTCTGTCGACGTGTAATGCTTGCGTGATTTTGGTTTCCAGTTTTCTAATATCCGCGTCCATTAACATGCTTTTCTGCTTCAGTCGTACCTGATCTCTTTCGAGTTCATGAAGCTTAAGGTTCCCTTACTGATTGGCTTCTTGAATCTGCATATGTTCATCCTCACACGGCTGCATAATCTCTTCGCTTTGGTCCTCGTGTGCTATCCCAATTATGGGATTCATTGCGTGGGGATTCTTTCCCAAAGCTACGACCTCGACTCTGCTTGTCGTCTTCGAAATCATTCCTGCACTCAAATTCTTGTGCATGGTCCTATAAACCCATCAGACCGTTGGTATGTGTGCAGGTCCCAATCAGTTCGTTCCACCTGGTACACTATGTTCATGATTCCACATAGATTTTTGAATGCTCCATCGTGGAATATTTGTGGTGTGCGTCACTTTTCTTGCCGCGTCTGGTTCTGATTTTCGATCCTTAGTGTGGGATGTGCTTGTACAACATAGGTCTGCACCCATCGACACAGGTGGGCAAGTTGCTTCGTCCTGGCTGCCCGGCTCTCGTTCGATGCTGGGGACTTCTAAATCGTAAGCGCATCCATATTCTACATTCGCGCCAATTTCCAATGGTCTTCTGATGTGTACTCCACCATCGTGTAGGTGTTGTGTGCAGTGCCCATTCTAGCGCACCATATTGCTGCTGTTCTGGTACTGCGCTTTCAAATTTGTCCAGGAATTCATCCATCACTATTACTCCATCATGTGTTGGTAGTTTCCTTACCTCTGTCATCACGCAATGCGGTGATCTAATCATCATGTTGCAATTCATCGTTGTCACTTCGTGTAACCGATTTTGCCAACGTTCTACTTCATCTAAATCTGAGGTACAGGAGCTATCACATTCCCACAAGATTCTCCCATTTGCAATTAGGTTCACCCGATCCCGGTCTAGCACTGTTATCTGGTAAATACAATCGAGGTCATCGTCGCTTTCATCATCGCGCACTGGTTCAGTGTAACATGCTCCCTCTGATGGGTCTAGCGGAACTACTACAAATAGGGACTTTTTCTCAAATGTCATCTTTCGCTTCTTCAGGTTGATGACCCCATTCATATCAGTGGCCTAGTCTATTCCTAGCAACATGGGATAAGGATTGCTATCATCAAAAATCTATATTACTTCAAAGTCCATTTGCGTGCTCACGCCTTCGATATCAACTGTTACCCCTTGCAACCTTCCCATGGGAAAAATCTTTTATTGGTTTGCCATTCATAATTGAATAGGAGACCACTATAACGTGGGCTTGCCCATACGTTCCCATGTCTGCTTTGGTAATACATTCAAGTCTGAATCTAGGTCTAGGATTACCTGGTCTATTTCATACTCGCCAATCTGCACCGTCAATCTCATTTCCCTCCCAGTGCATAATGTATGCTTCCCCAATTTCTGGACTATGCGCAATTCCCATGATCCCGCCCACCTGGTGATCAACTCATGTAGTCCATTAACTGCCTTATTGTCGTGTAGCAGTTTCATGCAGGTCTCCAAAAAGGTAGTAAGCATAGAAGGATCCATCCCTGGATCTGATTGATCCTTACTACCTGAAGTAGAGGCCTCCGTGAATCTCTTCTTAGCTTCCATAAACGTCTCCTTTGCGCATTCTAGGTCAAACTCAGGTTCCTTTGTAGGAGCCTTGCGAACCCATGCATCTTCCTCAGGCTACTTCCCTTTATCCTCCCCTGTGGTCACACTGCTTTTGAGCATCATGTTCACATTTGGGTCTTCTTCACGTGGTTCAGACCTCATCATTTGGATATTCTGAGTCGGAGGAGGTTGGAGTACCCCTTTCTCGTGCATCTATGTGATTAACGTAGGACAATCTATCATTTCATGATCAAACTAAGCATAGTATGAACAAGATATTCTCATTGGGTTGGCACAATTGCAGGCGTAGTGCCTTGGTCCTCCCCAATTGTAACAAATTAACTGTCTGTGACCCCTTCCTGGTCCCATTCCTCATCCTCGATCTCGCCCCTGAAATCCAGCGTGCACCATCCCTGTAGCTGGGTTGAGGCCTCTCATTTCTGTCTGCATTCTATAGGCTGGGGTCTGATCCGTCATTAACTCGTAGCTGCGACAAGTACGCTCATTGTGGCCCACTAACCTATAGAAATTACAAAACAATTGTTGGGGTACCGGTGTATACTTCTGCAACAATTGATAATTATCCATCATGTGTTTTCCCTCTATCTGATAGATCACGCACCATAATGTGGGTGTTGCACTTGACCCTTCCTATGCCTCCAATCTCAATGGCATTGGGCCCCCTCCTGCCAAGTAGTTTGCAAATACTAGACAATGGTCCTTGTCATGGCCCTAGCCTTTGCATTTTATACACCACACTTCCTCGTGCACCTCTAGCGGTGGTGCCCTATCCTACTTTAAGCTATGCATTTCCAGGTAGAGATTCTGTATTTGTGCATGGATCTATTGAGCTCCCAGCCCTGGATCTTGTATCGGTGTTTCATGCAACCTCATAGCCATTTCCAACGCTTCAGCCTGGGTTGAAAGCTTCTGTTGTGACAGTGTCGTCCTTAGGTGTGGTGTCAAAGATGCCACAAACCATGTGCGGTGCTGCACATCCATTAGAATCATATTAGCCTCACAAATCGTACTCTTCAGTCACTGATCCAGATCCCAGGGGGTCTCGCCTAGAAGCATCGCGATCTCTTTAAACCCGATGATCGACTATGTCTCTAATTTTGATTGGCTAACATTCTGGATCTCTTCTATCCCTGCATTTGGGTGATCATTAGAGTGCTTGATATACCATGTCAATGCATGATCCTAAAATGCGCTCACCAATGTAGCCTTCTTAATGTTGTCATCCGTGACCCCTTGTGCTTCCCACACTACTCTTACCACGAACCAAAACTGGTCCAGATCCTCATTCCCTGCTCCTCTGAATACGGGTAGCTTGATCCTGCTCGCCATGCTGAACGGCGAGGTTGATGGAGGTGGAGTGGGTGGAGATGGAGGTGAAGGAGGTGAAGTGGGTGGTGGCATGGGTGGAGGTGGTAACTGCGGAACGTGCTGCCTCATCAAATTGACCGCACTTCTCAGAGAGACCTGAGCGAGCTCTTTTTTGCTCTCTCGTGAAGGTGAAATTAAGGGACTATTTCCTAATTCCCCGCTACCTTTGTAGATCTTTTCACTTCGTGTCGTCCCAAACATTAATGTATCCGCATAACCCGCTTTTCACATGAGAACATCTTAATCCAGGTATTCAAATATTTAATGTACTTACCTCGTCATCCCTTGAGAAAACATCGTTCTGCTTCACTATAGCTCACAGTGGTGTCTATCGTAAACTCAGTGATAAATCCCCCAATTATTCAGTCGATCCAATGATCCATGGCTCAGGCAATCTTATCTTTTGATGCCTCTAGTCTATGCACTAATTTCAGAGTCCACACTATCAGTTGGTCGAGCTTACACCTTCCGTGGCTGTCGGCTAACCTCGTAATCCACTCATACAGTTTAGAAGGAAAGGGTGCAAAGAAGATCTCGTGGATTTCCATATACACGTAGTAATCCAGCCACCTTTTCTCAGATACCTGCAAAGTTTTGTTTTCCTATGTCACAAACTCGTGAATCTTCTTGTCCAACCACTCTTCAATTTCCTTCTTTGTTGGGTTCCAGTGGCATGACATCAGACATCCCTTAGGAAGATCCTGGTCCCGACAATGGAACCATTTGTTGGCTTATTAGGGCCTAACCCAGGTTCAAAAGTAAGTTAGCCAAACAAATCCCAAAACTACTGGCCCTTTTGGCAAACAGTCCGTGGTGCGCAGACTGAGGTCTCACCTGAGGTAGTATGGGAGGGTGCTGGAAGCACCCTAGGGATGTCTTGATGAAGTCTAGGAAGTTCGCAAACCAAACCTACGCGGTTGTGCTGCTCCATGCAGCCATCTGTCCTTCATATCTTGTGTGACTGCTTCTGCGGAGCTCTATAAAGAGCGCGAAGAAGAGATGTTTAGATCCTTAATCGTTACTGTGCTATTATTACAGATCTTAACTCAATTATGTGGGCCTAATATTCTTATTAATCATTCAACACTCATAAGCAGTGCGCGCAATCATAAAAATGTAAAGATATACGTAAATATAACAGAAGAATAGACACATAGATTTACGAACAGAAGCACCATATTCCAAATCAAACTTATCTTTATTAATTCTCTGTCCAAGTACAATCCCAACTCCGCCTTGCGCACTCAGCTGTAGGGGTCTGTGCACATAGCTACTACCAGGCCTCTGTGCATTCAACTGTAGGGGTTCGCGCACACAACTACAGACTCTACCAGGTCTCTATGCACTCAGCTACATAACCTCTTCCTAGTACTACAACCCAAGACTTGGACTTACAAACTCAGAGCTAATTCCTCATCCAAAACTTAGACTAACTTCACACATAGAGCCTTGCTCTATTTATACAATTCCATGGTTTGCGGACCATGGGTAGGCTGACACACTTTACATTAAATTATATTCTCTTAGGGTGAACAACCCTAGACTCTTGCTTTCCACGCCCGCATTTCGCGGGTTTTTTACATTACACTTGACCAAAATTCAAGCTTCAAGCCCCAAAAACCTGCTATGCGGGGATCCGCTGCCCAACAATTATGTTGCGGCGATCTTTATCAAGCACAACCTATACAAGATTCCTTGATATTTGAAAAACCTATTGTCAACAAACAATCAATCCCATATGACTTTTGGAAAGAAAATGTAAGTGTTATGAATTGCATATTACAATGTGCCAGACAGATGAGAAATTCATCTCAATATTGAATAGAATGCGAACAAACACCCAAACTGAAGATGATTTTGCATATTTTAGTAGAAAGTATGTTAGGCCTACACCTATTAACCCTAATTTTCCCTATCGTTTTTCTAGAAATAAATATGTCACTTTACACAACAAGACAATGTTGTCAATTGTTCCTGGTGATGAAATTGTCATCAATGTAATTAATCAAGAAGAAGAAAACTATGGTGATTTCCCTTCCCATTTACATACAACAACATTTCCTTCATATATATTCATAAAATTAAATATGTTGATTGAGATCTATGTCGGAAATTATGATTCACAAGATGTCCTTGTTAATAGAGGAAATAGAATCATTAAAGCCAATAAAAAATAAACAAAATTATGTCATATGGATCAAGTTCTTTGATGCAGACATAGGGCATCGCCAAGCTAGAATGTTTGCTCACTTATATGGTCAAGGCATTTGCCAAGATTTGATCCCCATATTGCGAATAGCAAAACAAATTACACTACCAACAAAAATAGGTCATATCAAATACAAAAATAAATTCCTTTTCAATTGGAATTTGCACACATAATCCATAGATCACAAGGCCTTGTTAGAGCCTAAATCTACCTCAGACTAAGAAAGGTAGGATCTAGGACAACATCAAACCATGCTTAACCTCGTAGCTAGTGCTACCAGGTCGAGAGAGGGCTCTCTCCTGGTCAATATCAGCAAGATATGATCGATGAGGGCTTGAGATGACTAATATGCTGACTAATTTTAGGCTAGGTATGTGTGTAAATGAGTTTGATTGAATAAAATGATGTTTTTGTTGGTTCCAATGGAAAGGCAGATTTTGGGTGTAGGGAATGAGGCTCAGTTTTGTAAACATCTCAATGGGGCAAGGTAGGCAATTGATTTTGGCACTTCAAGTTGAATGAGATGGAGAGATTAGACAGGTGAGGATTTGAAGAGGGAAAGAAAACTCAGGGATCCTCTTCAAACAACTGAAAACATCAAAAGCTAAAGCAAACCCTAGTGTTGGAGAGGTAAATCCCCTCTACAGATAGAGGCGATCCCTACTAGCCCAGAACGGGTCTAGCAACAATCAATCAATGCTACTCTGCAAGTTCCTAGTTGCAATTAAAAAGTGGGTAATGA
>APFE030232196.1:40799-55125 GCA_000404065.3 Pinus taeda | reverse complement strand
GCCAGCAGCACAAGGAGAGACGTGGGCAAAATTAGCAAAGACCATCCAAAGATATATCACCTGTGAGGGCACAAAAGATGTGGTAAGACCACGACATATTAAACTCTTAGTTATTCTAAAGCAAAAATGCTCTATAAATTTACTTGCATTGTTGAATTCATTACTTCATGGCGTTGCACGAAGCATGAAAAAGGCTCAACATGTAGAGTCAGTTATTAGTCATCATGGATTGATTCAGTTGATAGTCAACCATAGCCTCACCCAGCAGCAGAGTAGCTGGGAAGAGCTAATTTCCATTATAAATGGGGGATTGGCCACACCACCCCCAAAACAGAAGCATGTTACTAGCACACCCGAACGTCCAAAAAAACAGAAACAGGTCACCAGCACACCCGAGCGTCCATAAAAACAGAAGAAATTGGCAAAGCAGAAACATGTCACCAGCACACCCGAGCAACCAAAAAAGCACAGGAAATCGTTCTGGTTAGCATGGCTACGAGGGGGGCTGGAGAAGCCCTAAAAGGGCACTAGACAGCTGGTAGAAATAGAAGATGAGCAACCCTCACAGTCAGGAAAGGAAGTCAAGGAAATAGAAATGCAGGAAGAAGAGGCGGAGCAATCTGCAGAAGTAGAAGAAAAAGAAGAAGAAGAAGAAGAAGAGGCAGAGCAATCTGCAGAAGAAAAAGAATAAGAAGAAAAGGAGGGAGAAGATGAGCAATCTGAGGAGGAAGGAGACAAAGAAAAAGAAGCCGAGCAGTCCGAGTAGGAGGAGGAGATGGAATAGTAGGAAGGTAGCCCATTACAGGACTCGTTAGGGGACGATGAATTGGCCAAAGTTTTGGCCAATATGGGTGAATATGGCCAACCTTCCAATCCATCAGACCCCCATGCCAGAGAGAAACCCCAAGAGAAAAATGCACCCAAGGAATCACATGCAAAGGAGGAAAAAGTAGAAAATCTTCCTATTCATGATGAAAAGATGTCAGAAAATGTTGAATAGGAACAATTTGTTCCTAACCCAAAGGCACCAGAAGAATGTCCGGAGGAAATAAGGGCAGAAAAAGAAGTCGCCCAAGAAATAACATAACCAATTAGGGTTCTTTCCCCGGAACAGCCAGAGCAAAACAGTGAAGAAACACCCCAGGAAAAAAATCAGGAAGCTAGCCACAGTCCAAACCACAGTAAACAGCCTGTTGTTCCTTCTGAGGAAATGGTGGAAATAAGGGAATTGCAAAAGGAACAACAGAGATTATTGAACATAATAGTCCAACTCCACCAGCAGATTAGGATACTAAAGGCAAAGCAAGGGGTAAAAGGGACTTCGGGAAGGAAAAACCTGGCCACTCCAGCAAAACCCCTTAAGGTCAAGGGGTGGAGGACCAGAATCCATCTTGCTTTCAAAACCCCGTCAAAAACCAAGTTGTTGTTCCAAATGATGCTGAGAAAAAGACTGTTGTTCCAATTGAAAAGGAACAACAATGGACTGATGTTCGTGTTAAAATAGAAATGGATGAAATGTTGACCCGTGATAAGGAAATTCAGATGGAGGTACCTCTTTCGCGAGTAATAAGGGTTCTGAACTTGAATCAGCGCAATAGGAAAGTTCAGGTAAAGCTCCCGGCCTCCACTACTGCATGGAAAAGGGATCCAAAAACCGTAACCCTCCAAAAGAGTTTGAAGCAAGCATAGCAAGAAGCATAAAAGCTTAGGGAGCAAACGATCCCCCGAGAAAAATATGAAGAACTACAGCAGCAGCTAAGGAACGTCAACTTATCCAAAAGCCAGGCCTTCGAAGGATGGCAAAAGGAACAAGAGAAAGTCGTAAAGGTAACTCGTAGGTTAGATGTAGTTATCAAACTGATGGATACCTTGTGTTCTCTATACAATGACATCCTAGCATGTAGAGCCCCTGCTAAGAACTATGCCTTATTTTTAATGGAAAGGTATTTGCAATTGAAAATAAAGGCTGTTAAAGCAGGTGCTCCCATACAAATTAACACCATAGATGATTTCATAAAATGTTGTAAGCACTACGGGGTAAAAGTGTAGAGACTATTGTGTGAATTTTATTTACATAACCTTGTACTAGAACAGGAGACTGAGCTGAACCCTGGCCCTTTTGTTGGGGACATTCAATTACAGGCATTTAATTCATTTTCAATTAATCAAATTAAATGGCTCAAAGCCTATAATGCTTTTCAAAGACAAGAAAACAGATTAGATTTATGGATAAGAGCTGAGCCTAGGGATCCAATACAATTGTGGAGGAAACATAGAAACCTCATGAAGACTCCAGGAGTGATTGAAGCATTAGGACCAATGCATGAGGCAATCATTCGGTTGGGATTAGAATACTTTTCCTCTATCAAAGACCTTGCCATTGATGTAGCTAAATTTCGATATTGAATATCTAATCCGAATATCCAGCTCAAAGAACCATTTAAGTATGAGAATTTTAAACTACCTGCCAATTGTTTTCCCCTCTATGGCGAAATTGTTTTGAGGGCAGGGCCATCCTAGTTAGGATATATGTTCTAGAGTCCAATTATTTGGCATCCTGCACCCAGATACCAAGCCCTATATGAGATGCCTGAGGGTCAGACAGGCCATTTCTTTGACTACCTAGTTATGCATCATGGCTGTAGGCCTTGACATGAGATTCCATCTCCAGCGTACTCACTCACTGCCTTACATGTCAATTACAATGTTTTCATGAGGCCATGAAAAAGGATAAGCAGGGGGGTGTGTGGAGTACCAAAGAAGGTATGTTTTGATGATTATTTCAGTATCTTTTCATTAGGACTTATAAGCCTTTTTGCATCATAAACTTTGAAAATGATAAAGAATTATAACAAAACATGTGAGATTTATGCAAAACAAGAACGCTGACAATTGTCGTTTCCATGTGCAGGAGGGAGGAAAAATGGAAAGTTATCATTCTAAAGGAAAAGACAAAGACGGGTTAACTCCCTTCGGCGGGAGACCACATGCAAACCAGATCAAAATGGATCAGCCCGGGAAAGGAAGCAGAGATATCAGCTCGGCGCAGAAAAGAGAAGAAATGGGTCAGGGTTAACGGTTTTGTGAATCCCTCAGGATCCTTGATCCTGAGTGATCCGTGTTTTATCTATTTCTACATGTAGATATCTCCGTCGTCACCCTTATATAAGGGGCATCACTGTTAGCTAAGGGGATGTTGTTATGCTTTTATGTAATTTCTTTTAAAAGATCAAAACTTTGATCATCATGTCCTGTTAAGACTTTCTCTACTGTAATTTTACTTAACGTATTAATACAGACTTGGTTACTCTTTTATCTTTGAGCCTGGAATAACTTCAAGCGGTGTACCCCTGGAGGCTAAGGGCCCAGCCCTAGAGGACACTTGCTCTTGTACCATTACGTGTGGTTTCTGTGTGGTTTGCTTATCAGTGTGATCTGGTAATCGGACGTGTTTTATAAAGTTTATATCACATGCTCTATCATGTTTAATCCATTAAGGTTTCTGAAAACAAAAGTATTGTATTGACGCTGCATCATATTACTGTTCTTTTAGGTGTTGATATAATACGGTTAGTTTCTACAGGATAATGTTGTTGTTCCATTACAAAGTTTTTGTGTTATGCGATTGTTCCTTAACATTACAGAATTCATCTTGGAATCTTTGTTCTCTGTGATTATTGGATTCTTGAATACTGTTGTTCTATCTATGCAATCGTATTCTTTCTAATCAAAGTGATAACTGAATCAGATTACTATTTGAGCATGTTGTGTCTATATGGTTTTTAGTGTTGTTCCATTTGTGTGTACATATTTAAGAGTGAGGGATTGATGTTTGGTTATGGCTAATGCAAGTGATTTTATAGATTTACGGATTGTTAGAATTAGTTACTGTTCCATTTCTGAATTGTTTTTTCATTTCTGAATTGCCATTACATTTCTGAATTGCTGTTCCATTTCAAACTTGCTGTTCCATTTTAGAATTGTTGTTCCATTTTAGATTTGTTGTTCCATTTTAGAATTGCCGTTCTATTTCAAGGTTCTTGTTCCTTTTCGTTTCTGTTTGATTTCTTTTCCGTTCCATTTCCTATCTGTCATTCCATTTTTTGTTATTGGTGTGAAGGACGATCTCAGGTTGTAGTGAGCATCGACATCTGATGTCCGGCTCCCAGACCCCCGATCTGTTCTCTAATTTCTTTTCCATCAGTTTCTAAAGGGATGGGTTATCACTACTGAACTGTTGACTGATAAATTGCTTAATGTTATGAACGTGTGATTTAGTCTTTTGAAATAGTTAAGTTGTAGACACGCATCTATTTACTCTTGTATTTTCAAAAATTGTTCTACGAGCATTACTCTGTCAAATGATAAGCCTCGGACTGAGACACTCTTTGAAATAGCAAAACGTTCCCGGATTGACATATTAATGTGAGGTAACTAGAGGTAAAAGAGACCCTTTTTATAGCTGCACACCTTTGAACACTAATCAAAAATGAAAATAACCTTACACGAACACCTATAGACAACAACCTATCAACAACGCAAAGAGGAAATCACCACATAATATTACTCCACCAAAACATGATTTAAGCTAGAAAATTTAGGATACTAAAAAGAATTTTTCCAACATGTTGAATAGAAATCCAAAATGGAGTTACACACTTGCTCCAGGTTACAACCTAATGGAACCACCCAGTTCCACAACTCTATGTAGGAACCAATCTGTCGGAGGAAGTGACCCCCAGTAAGTTGCAGACACCCACCTTCTTGGAAGCACCTAGACCCAAATGGTTTTGCATGACAATGATCTATCAAAGGAATCCACCCCTAAACATTTTATCTGGAACCCACCTAAGGGAAGCCTCTATTTCTAATCACTAAGCCACCACTTTCTTTGAAGGCACTGACCTTAAGTCCTCACTGGACTACTTTTCATCCATTTTCACATTGGATCCACCTTTTCTAAACATCAACATAGTCAACATCAAAATGAGAACCTCTAAAATACAATCCCTCTCTGCTACTCAAAATATCTAAGATAATGTGAATTGACAAACTTTTCTAATTAAATAGATCAAACCCTAGCTCACTTTTCAACAACAACATCATAATATCATTAGCAAACCCTTCCAAAATCACTAGATTCACACTCAACTTTACATGGCTTTAGCAACAATACATGAAATAAATATGAGCTCGTTGCAACAACACGTACACATACTAGAAACATACCAAGTTGTTCTTCATCAATACATCACTTTGTCCTCATACTGAATCAACCATACACTAACAGCAACAAATATATAGGGAATCAATGGAAATACAAATGCTCACACACGCTCAACAACTTAAACAAGACTCAAAAAGAAACTCCTAGGAGTAATATGCTAATACAAGTCTTTAGAAAATATATGATAGCTATAAAAGGATATAATCATGACTTACACTTAAAAATATCTACAGTTGTCCTCAATATAACATTCTCATCTCAACTTGCAACACATAGCCATGGAAAATACAACTCCAAATATACTTTCCCTTATAACAACAATAATTGGCCTCTTGCATTTGTTAATAGTTCACACATAGGTATTCATAACGTTCTTTTCACAAATGCAAACACATATCAGCACTATCCACATATCGACATATGCATAATGCTTTTTTCCATCACATGACACACAACCCTAAAATGCCCATAATACAATATTACACATGTATCGAACACACTACAACATATCATAGTATTCTTGTAGTTGTCATTGATTGCATTACATACTCTCGCATTCACACAACCATACAAAATCTATCACAAATAATGAAATGCTTTTCCTCTATAATGCTCAATGACCTCACTTCAAATGTTAGCGGAATCACACACAAGAATAATCATTAAACTCTAATGCCAATAGTTTACTGGTTGTCTATCATTTTATTTATATACATCTCTAACTCATTATAGACTCACATCACATGTTGCTAGACTTTGAGAAAAATCGACACATTCTAATCACACTACACAAGTATATTCATCCTCCTCTAGATAACACTACTTGTAACATTATTCATTCCATGGCACAAGAATTTTAATTTGATTACCCAATCCGAAAGAAAACCATATCAAATATGTGCATACCAAATGAAACTTTAAACTCACTCCATTTCCTCAATCATTTTGGACCAAATCAATCCATTATGCATTCATTCGTTTTGTGGACCCAATCAAATGAAACCATATAAAATAGTCGAACATGCCCAAATGAGATTGCTTCAAAAACCATGGGCAAAAACTCTAGTAAAAGCTCATGGTTCTTTTTGTATGCACTCACAAGATTGCAATTTTCACCTACTAGAATTTGCGTGGACATATTAAGGGAAGCCAAAGAAGATTTTCATAGGCATATAAAGGGAAGCCAAAGTAGATTATGAAATCGCCATGGGCATGAGGAGACAAGCTAGAGTAGATTCCATCAACATTAAATTCTTCATCCAAAACTATTAAACATGCTTCAAGCCACTTTCGTACATTATTTCAAGCATTTGTACATCTCTAGAACACATCTGGAAATAATCTCCATCATGTAAAATCTTCCACATTTGTTTAACGCCAATTCCTATTACAAGCTCACTCATCAAATGTCATTAATGCAAGCACCATGTTTCTAACAATATCCCCCTCTAACATTGATGGAAACACCAAGCCACATCACCAACTGAGCTTCTTTACCGACCTTCATTCTCCACTGGCTTGTTGGATCATTCTCCATTAGATTGTCTCATTATTCACCTTTGACATCAATGGAAAACATGTCCAAACTTATTTTGGAACACCGTGCTAAAAATACGATTTCATATGAAGCATAATGAGCTACAACACACCTGCTTGTAAACATTAGAAACCAAAGAAACTTTGTTTCCCACACTTGTAGATCCTATAAACAATGTGCCAAGAGTGACAATATGTCCAACGATAATGAACATGCTCACCATAAACATGTGTTAGGGATTCAATCAAGTTTCAAGACTTTTGTTTAAAATAATGTACTACTTCTTTTTATGTCTCTTTTCGAAATGTAAGAGGATACATATACAAGAACAAGGACTTAGAACTAACCATGACAGAATGGTGAATAATGAAAGTACATGGCAAAACAATGAAAGTGCAAGGATACATCAAAGGAATAATGGCGCTAAATCAATACACTCAAAGGTGCCTTCATGGATGAAAAAGTCTTCCTTCTATGCATAGCTAAAACAAGGGATACTCAACTAACTACTAATTAATAAACATGAACATATAAGGTTGAATTAACAACTATCCACTTACGATTTCAACATATACATCTACTACAAAAATGAAGCGAAGGGAACATGAAAAATAATATGAAACCCTTGATACCACAACTCCATGTACATATCCCCTTGAGCTCATATACCTTCCGAGCTTCTTGCTAATCCCATGAACTCGATGTTGGAAACTAGACTAAAATGAAGGGTTGGGGGGAATCAGTTTAGTACATTCATTGACATAAATTACCTTTCATTAAAATGGTTATCTAAACTATTAAATGAGAATCTTAACACTTTATGCAACATATTTAATATGTGAAAAGAACATAATATGTAAACCAAAAAATCACATCAACACATAACAACAACACATATTGACACCAAATATAAGTGGAAACCCATAAAGGGAGAAAACAAGGATTTTTTATTATTGTGATTCAAAAAGCAAGCTCATACTTCCTTATTACATCTAATTTTTTGTAGGTTGTAATCTACAAGAGGTTGCTACCTAAATTTGTTTTGCAAGCTAGAACATGCAAGAATGCTTCAACTCCCATAAGTTTTCTGAGATAGAACCTATAGGAGAACCATACCTCAATGGGCTACAACATATTCATTATCAATCTACAACTTGAAAGGAGATTACAATTCCCAGATGCATTCAAGAGACAACATATTGGTTTACCTGGTCTTCAATTTTGCATACCTCCATCTCTATCTCTCCCTCTTCTCATCTTCAAATATAATTCACATAGTACTCATATGTGCTAGGTAACTCACAAAAAATAACTCAATCATCTTTTTCATTCTCTCTAACTCTCAAAAACCATTCAGCCTTCCAGCCTCACACACTTTTATATGAAAACATTGATGGTTGTTACTATTCAACCCACAAATATGAAATGACAAGTCTTGTCTCTTTACATTCATGGAGGTGTATCTTTTATTCCAAATTTTTTTCAACCCTTTGAATATAAAAAATACATCAAATGAATTCCCACATATTTAAATAAAATTCATTAATATTCATCATGCCAATAAAATAAATTTTAACTAATTCCAATAATATGCAATCTCCTACATTCCAACACCTTTGTTATGATCATAGTAGGTCAACCAAAATCACCAAGAATTTCCAAGGCCTTGCCTATGTGACCAAATTAACCATGCCTCTGTATTTTAACTTAATGTCATCACTTATGTCTTGGAAGACCACATTTTTGTTTTGTAGGATAGCATACTATTTTCTTTTTTTTTGCTAAAGTAAGAGTTGAACCTTATATTTCATTAATCAGTGAATAAGATACATATTATACAACATTCCAAGAGAAGTTGTGGACCAAGGAAAAAAGCCAACTCTATCTGTTACTGAGCTAAAGGAAATAGCACTGACCCCTAGTAACCAAACCTCAAAACTCTCAAAAGAGAAACACTGCAGAAACCGGCTAACGAGAATCAAGAGTCGGACACGAAGAGGAACAAAAGTGCCAATCTATAAAGATTTCATGTCCGCATAACTCACAAACCCACAAATCTGTAGAATGTATAAAAATATGCTTCTCGCCAAGAACATTTTGCATCCCACCAAGAATACAAAGCAATAAAGCCTCCCGCCTTTTCTTGACTTGTATATTTAATCTCAACCGTTGAACCTCCTCGCCAATCCAATGGCTATGGCGAATATCGCAGTGCTTAGAAGCATGACTCTTACCCATATGGACCCACCAACAAGCTCAATCAATCCCAACTGTAGATCCACCTTTCTTGATCCAACGGTTGAGGATCATATCACACCAGTCTATTTCACCGAATAATAGCGCGCGATGAGGGCAGTATTACATCTGATCCCACTGCCACATGGAGCTCACTGAATGGAATCTCTCCCAAATTGGAAAAACCACTTCCCACTTGCAAGGCCTGCGATCACTGAAAAACCACCCTAGACGTAGTATTTCGAACAAAGAAGGAAAACCCAGGGTTTTGAGGCCATCGAGAGTTCCTGGTTTCTTGCTTCTCACTATATCTATTCTACCTAAACCAATGTGAGATGAAGCACTCACCATCCTGCCTGTCATCCAGAAACAAAATCACCCAGGTTGCTACCTCTAGCAACCGCTATGAAAATACTAACTCGAGTTGCGAAGACTGACAATGGCTTGCTACCCGCTAAAGACCCGACTGTGAACAAACTGCTAATCATAAAGCTACTAAGTCATCTGGGCCCCGCCTCCATGGCTCTATTCTAAAACACCATCCTATCTTCATCTACTTAGTTGTAACAATTCATCTTTAATCTGTTCTAAGCTAGCTCTTGCCAATTCATCGCAACCTTGTTGTCTGTGCAGATCATGCCTTGATTGGCCAGAAGATCCGCCAATTTATTGCCCGTTCTTCACAAATGTTTAAAATTGACTGTTTGAAGGCACTGGAGGTGACTCTGAATCCATTGATAGACCTGGATCAACCTCCAGTTTCGAGAGGCTTTTTCCAACTTCGTACCCCTACTAAATCTCTTGACCGAGTTAATGATTAGCTCAGAATCAGCTTCAACAATCACATTTTGGCGGTTATCCTAAACCAAGAAATCTAAACATTGCTCCTTAGCCATTAATTCTGCCATATTATTGGTGGCTTTTCCTAAATGGCAATAGAAGATGAAAATAATACTCCCATTTTCATCCCTTAACACCCCTCCATAACCAACCATGCCCAGGTTGCCTTTTGAAGCTCCATCAATGTTGTATTTCAAAAAACCCTTGGGGGTGAGTGCCAGAAATCTAGCTCAGCATCCAATATTATTACCTTCCTATCCAGGCCCTGAGGAAAAGGTCCCTGCAACCCAGCTGATTGAGAATCCTCAATTCTGCTATAGAAGGTGGATTCTTAGGGAGATTTCGTACTATAATGCCAACTATATCCTTAAGCTGTTTTAAGATCTATTCATAAAGGCATTGGGATGGCTTCTTTTCATTCTTGAATATTCTATTGTTCCTTTCTTTCCAAACATTCCAAATAATGAAGCTTGGTGTAAGAGCCCAAGTTGAGCCAAGAACTTCATAATCTAAAACGTTTCTTCTTGAGTTGTTTATGGTGTTGATAATACTCCCTTTGTCCCTATCAGTGTGTTGGAAAATTGTGGCAAAAGAATCCGACAACCAGGAGGTAAAAATGCAATTGTTGAGAAGATGATTCATTGTTTCCTCTTGGGCTTCACGGAGCTGGCATCTGGAAGGCGCTAGGACACCCCTCTTCCAAAAGTTATCCCAGGTCAAAATTTTCTTATGCTGAACCAGCCACATGAAAAGTTTAATTTTCATCCGACTTTGATGCCTCCATAGGTTTTGCCAAATCTTATCCGGAGCATGGTAATTCAGTTCAAGGAGTATGAGTTTTTCCTCCTTAAGATTAAAGGTCCTCATTGTTGTTGCCCCATCTTAGCTGGTCATGCCCCCCCTGATGCTAAAATCTTTCTTTTCTCTAACACTTTCATTAGTGTCTTAGCTTTTGCTTTCAGGGGGCTGTCATCCCTAAAATTAAAGTTCCTCTAGGTTCTCCATTTTCCTATATTGTTGGTTTGGTCCCAAAAATATTTTACCTTAGATAACCCTTTAGTGTCTATCTCTTCCTTGAGGTCCCCCAAGTCCTCTTTTAACAGAATAGGTTCTTGTTGCCATCTATCCTCCCAGAATAACACTAAGTCTCCCTCTCTAATTTCCCAGAAGCTGTTTTCTTGAACTAAGCCCCTATTTTCCCAGGCCTTATTCCAAATGTGTGAGCCCTTTATATTTCCATCCATCCTTATGTGATCATTATTTTTCCATGAACTAACATATTTTTCTTTCCAAATAATAGCCCACCGAGCCTCTAGTTCTTTTACCCAACGCCACCATAATTTTTCCCCTAATACCTAGCTTAGAATCTCAGGATCATCCAATCCAAGACCCCCATGGTTTTTAGGTTTGCAGATTTTTTCCCAAGATACCAAGGCCCATTTCTTCCTTTATTCCACCCTTGCCCCAAAGAAAGTCTCTTTGTATGGATCTGAATTGTTGCAGGACTCCCTTTGGAGCTGGGAGAGCTGATAGCATGAAGACATGGATTAATTGAAGGATAGCCTTTGTAAGCACCAACCTACCAGCCAAGTTTAAGGATCTCATAGTCCATTTCCTGATTTTATCTTGCAACTTATTAATCACCAGCTCCCAGATGCTCTTGTGTAAAGGTTTAGCGGTTAGAGGAACTCCCAAATATTTTGAGGGGAGAGACTCCCTTTGAAAGCCCAGAATTCTAGAGATGTTCCTCTGAATAGCAATATTAGTATTAAAGAAAAAAATCTTAGATTTAGAGAGATTAACTTCCATACCTGAAGCCATGGCAAAGTCACTTAGGATTTGTTTGTAAGAAAGAGCTTCTTTGATAGTGGGGATACCCTGCAACATGGTATCATCAACAAATTGTTGATGGGTTAAGGCCTATCAATTATCAGAAAGTTGGCGACCATTGATCTTACCAACTTCTTTTGCATGCTTGATAGACCGACCCAGTCCTTCCATCATGAGGATGAAGAGAAAGGGAGAGAGTGGGTCATCCTGCCTGAGGCCTCTTGAAGGCATAAAAGTCTCCAAGGGAGAACCATTAACCAGAATTGAAAAGCTGGAAGAAGTAACCAGGGCCATGATGCATTTCACCCAGTCGTGATCAAACTCAAAAGAAATAAGAACTTTCCTGTTATAGTTCCAATTCAACTTATCATAAGCTTTGGCTATGTCCAATTGCATGATCGTTCCATCCTTCCTATTGTTAGTAAGAGAGTGCACCACCTCATGTGCTTGAATAATTTTATTGAGAATTTGTCTTCCTTCCAAATATCCACATTGTTCCATAGAAACTAGGGTAGGCAGAAGAGGTTTGAGTCTATTGGCCACAACTTTTGATATTATCTTGTAAACCACATTGCACAAAGCTATTTGTCTAAACCTATTAGGAGTTTGAGCCAAATCTTGTTTAGGGATCAGGGAGATGAAGGAGGTATTCAACGCCTTCAAAATAGTTCTATTCATCCTGGAATCTTCTACTACATTCAGAATATCCTACTTCACTATATTCCAGCAAGCTTTAAAGAAATCTACATTGAAACCATCTGGGCCTAGCACCTTACCATTCTGCATCTCCTTGAGGACCTCACTAACCTCCTCTTAAATTCATTGGCCTGTTAAGGGTGAAATTGTAATCTCTAGACACCAGCCTAGGTATATCTCTAGTAAATTCCTTGATGGAATGTTCTCTATCATAACAGGTTTCCTTTGCTATACCTCAAAAGTGTTGAACAAGAACAACTTATATTTCTTCATGAGAATCGAGAAGATTACCTCCCTCGTCCTTGATCGAAGAAATCCTGTTATGAACTCTATTCACCATAGTGGATCTATGGAAAAATCTACTACTACATTCTCCTTCCTTTAGCCATTGAGCTCTAGATTTTTGTCTCCAAAATATTTCCTCTTGTTTACATAAATTTTCCCAGCCTTGATGATGTTTGGTGACTTGATCACTTTCAATTTTATCGAATCCATCCGTGACAAGGGGTTGGTTGAGTTCCTGCATTTTACTTTCAACAGATTTTTTTTCCCTAAAAAATATTGCCATATTCATTCTTGTTCCAATCTTTGAGCTTGACTTGATGTGTTTTAATATTTTCTAAAGAAGGAACATTATTGTGACCTGAATATTCAAATCTTCTGACCACCAGTTGGCAATGTTGCTGATGAAATCTGGGTGGGAAAGCCAGATATTCTCAAATCGAAAAGGTTTGTTCTTGGAGGTACCAATACCCTGAACCACCAGTTGAACTGGCCAATGATCTGAGCCTCCAAAGGGAAGAACTCTTGCTACCATCTCCTTGGCATTGAGCATAAGGTCCTTTGAGATCATGAATATATCTAATTTTGAGGCCACCTGAGACTCTCCTCCTCTTTTATTGTTTCAAGTAAAGATAGATACCATTACTCGTTACAATGTCCACTAGCTTCATATTATCTATAAAAGTTTGAAATGCCAAAGAGACTTTACTTATAATTTTGGTTCTCCCTTTTTCTCCGAAAGTGATTTGATAATGTTGAAATCACCCCCTGTTGCACAAAAATTTCCACCTTGACTTCCTGCAATCAATATGAGTCTATCACCACTCATACATACCTCCTTTGCAAGTCTTAAACCTCAACTCTACATATCAAGCTTTGAAAATGAGAGAAAGCCCTTAAAAATCTCAAAAACTCTGGTTTCGCACTTTCTCTTAGTATTACCTGTGGTACCGCACCCATTGGTGATGTCCCCTGCACACCTGACCGCTCTGTATCTGCCTTTATGGGTGCAAAACCCTGTAAAAGTTAAAAATGCGCAAGTTTATTCTTAAAAACTCACTTTGAGTCAATTCTGGAAGCTTCTAGAGGGAATCTTGCATTGGCAGGTTCGCTCCTCCTTGGTTCATCCATTCCATAACTAAAGGAGCTAACCCCATGAGATGAGGTGCTTATCCCTTTGAAGGAGGACTTATCCCTTCAATGGTGGACCTGCAACTTCCTTCCTTTGCACTATAAATTGAGGCATTGGGCTGGTTGTAGGGGAGGTTGAAAGATGAATATTTTTTAGGGTAAATGTTGCGGGAACTTAGTCTTCCTTATTGAGCTTTTGAGAGGAAAGATTACATACCTTTTGATCTCATTGGGAGGAGAGTGAGGCTTGTCAAAGAAGAGGAGGTTCCTGCTTAGACCCTGGGAAGAGATTATACAGCATCAAGGCACCAAGGTTGTAAAGTTCTTCTTTGTCAAATTTAATACAATCAAGTTTATTTTTCTCAATGAGCTCTGTTTAATGGTTTATTTCATAGACTCCTTGATCACTATGATGAACATGATTTATTATATTAGCTATGCAGGTGTTCTTTGATGTGTGCTTGTTTGTGTTTGTAGGTTATTAAAAGGAAGCTCTTTGAAGTTGTTAGAGCAAGGTTGCCACAAACTAGCGTTGGACTTAAGGTAGG
>APFE030232196.1:0-29636 GCA_000404065.3 Pinus taeda | reverse complement strand
TGAATGCGAAATTCCGTCATTGCAAATAGCCATAGAATTACTTCCAGCCACTTTCGAAGAGGAAAAATGTTTGTTGTACTTAGCTCAATTAGATGAGAATTGGCATGATGCTGCTTTAGCAATTGAGACTCACACAAAAAGGATAAAAGCTCAGTATGATCGAAATGTTATGCCTCGTAATTTTTTGGAAGGGGACCTAGTTTTATTATACGATCAAGCTAACGATAAGCTAGGGGTTGGAAAATTCGTACCCATGTGGCATGGTCCTTTTGTTGTTAAGCGGAAGCTGGCCAAAGGGGCCTATGAATTAGTAGATTTTGACGATGTCTCTTTAGGTAGACCCAGAAATGGGCTTTATTTGAAAAGATATTATTCTTAGAGTTTGGTGTGGAGATTCTTGTTAGAATAGTTTCTTTCTAGTTGGTGTGTTTTAGATTAGAAAGTATGCCTAGTTTAGAGAGTGTGTTATCATTATTCCTGCTTATCTTGGTTTTACTCTTGATATTGTAGATGTCGACGTCTTCTCAAACATACATTGGTTTTGCTGATGGTGCTTGTCATAGTACATGGAATATTTCTTCTGCAGCTTGGGTTATCTATTCACCCTCTGATGAGTTACTATCTATGCATGGGGTAAGCCTTGGTCAAACAACAAATAACATTGCAGAGTATAGTGTAGTGATTGAGTTATTATCTGAATCCATCTCATTTGGGATTCGGAGTTTGATTGTAAGGTTAGATTCTGAACTCGTTGTGTTACAGCTCAACAGGGTTTATGCCATTAGAAATCCAGTGTTATTAAGATTATTTTTTAGAGTTCATCTCTTGGAACGTGAATTTGACTACATTGAATATCAACATATTCTGAGATATTTAAACACATTAGCAGATGCAGTTTCTTCTCAAATATTAAATAGACATTTGCAATAATCAAGACAGTAAATTTAAAAGCATTCCATAAACATGTTATACAAGATAGCCAGTAATAGTGATATATCATAGTATAGAAGTGTGTCAAATATACATCGTCTCCGATCATAGGTTGAAAAACAACTTATGATCGGCAAAAATGATAGCACGAAAAGATATAAATGTGATATGAAGTCTACAAGGGCGATCATCCTATCCTTGATGATGATCACGATAAGAAACCACTGCTCGGGCTGCCCTACAAAGGAACCTCCTAAAAGGTCTTGGGACCCTAATCACATAGCGCTGAAGCCTAAGAGGAATATCATCTATACTAGTCTCTCGGATATCTACTGTCAAGCACTCTAGATGATTTTCCAATTCGGCCAAGGTCTCTGCTGATTGGTCTTGTGGGGCTGGTGCCGCAACAGCAGGGTGTCATCTCTCATAGGGTGGGAGAGTAGCTGGTCGCCGTGGACCCATATCTACATTTAAAACTTTTTACTATCAGTTTTTGGACGATTCAAAAACAAAAATATTTAATTTAAAACTTTAGAAAATGTTGAAAATAATTTTACTTGTATCATCCCATTGCTCTCCTGGTGGAAGAGCCATGTCTGGATCACAATGATAATCCATCCCAGCATATGGAAAGTCCTGTATCACAAAAAGTTGGTTTCCCAACCAACGAAAATACTCAGGTGAGAATCAAACAACCTCTGTGCCCTCCTCAGGATGACGGGCCATGACTGCAACCCAGCGCATAATCCTAGGATCTCGGCAAAGTCCAGCCTCAACAGAAAGATGTTGTGGAAGCAGCATAAGTACCCTCTCTAGGCCAAAGCTCACAACTAAGAAACCATATCCAAAGTTCTTTAGTTGTCCATTCTTTGCCCTAGTCAGTTGGCGTTTCACATTGGCCAACACGGCATCACACCAGTTGGAGATGGTGCCTCGGAAGCAGTCTTTTGCCATGTGCATTTGGGAACCAGTAGCTAGATGCAGTGTTGCACTCCCGCATAGTATGGTGACAGTAAATGTGATCACTTTAAGTTCAAGATGGGAGATGGTCTTAACATCTATCCATTTGTCTGCAGTTTGGACATTGCAAAACTCTAGTCGGAGACTAGCAACAGAGTGGCCACCTGGCCTAGATCCGAATAGAGATAATCCTTCACCTCTCTTGGGAAAACCAGTCAAAAAATAAATGTCCTTTGGCTTGATTCCGAGCCGGTGACCACCAATTATGAAACACTAGTCCTGCGTGCTCCACCTATCTACCAGCCATTGCAGAAAGTCTACCTATTCCCTCCTGCCAGGTATGGCCCAAAATATCAATAGTTTGCATGCTCTTAAAGCCTGTATTGAAGGTGGATGGAGTAATTCGGCTTGATCCACATCTTCATGTTCTCTTTCCCACCAAACAAGCATCTTGTGTATCTACATTGCAAAATAGGCAGTTTAGAATATTGTAATTTCAAAACATTTGGGCGGAAATGCAAATAGATAGGGTTTCAAAACGCGTTTTACGGGGTCCACACCCACCGGGTTAGGGACAGTATGTAGGTTCGCACTCGTCCTTAAAGGAAGGTGCGGGACCCTGACTTTTTCTTATGTACGAAAAAGTCGGGGTTCGCAGCGTACACATGGTACGCCTGCGCAACCACCGCGAGCAATTTTTAACTAAAAATTTCCCTGAAAAATGAATTTTAAAGCCCTAAAAATGAAAATGAAACGGATGAAATGCAAGTCAGGGATGATGTGGATTACTTGAAGAGGACGGTTCTCGATTCCAGCAATCGGATTTTCCGCAATCTTCACAGGAAGTTTTCTTACCAAAAGCTCTTACTTTTCACTCTGAAGTCAAACGGTAAAAATGAATTTGCAAAAGCCCTTTTTATAAGATTTTCTAAATAAATGAATTTTTAATCTGTTTATTTTTCACTTTAAAAAGGTCACTTTTGATGCATTTTTATTAATTTTAAACAGATATGAGTAATGTTTGTAGTTTTTGTGCAGAATATTGGGTTTTTAGGGAGAATTGATCATTTTCAACAAAAAACATAGGAGTCCTTTTTAAGCTCTTTTCTAACTCATAAAATATGAAAAGGTTGTCGAGTTTTTATTTTTAGACTCGTTAAAATGGAATTAAAAGGACGTTCCACTTACATTTCTTTTTTGACTGTATAAACATGAAAAGATTGTCGGAATTTTGTCGTTTCAAGTTCGATATTGGTAATAAAACGACGTGTTTTCGATTGCTTTTTTACTTTTTTCAGATTGAAGGCACTAATTATGAAAAGTACTCCTTGATCGTAATGGTCAAGCGGTTCTATCAAGTATTATTTTATACTTTTTTGGGCTTGGAGACACAAATTTAGGAAAAAGGGCAACCATGGAGTTTCCTTAAGTTTTTCTTCTGACTCCCTAAAATTGAAAAACATCGAGTTTCTCCTATACTGGACTCGTTAAAATTTAACAGTAAAGGACCTATTCAATTTCAAACATGAACAGACCACTCCTTCTTAGGGTTCGAATCTTAAACTAAGTTGGACTCATCCGAAGGATGAGCTTATAACCAAGCAAATGTTATCCTCCTCAAGCTTGTCAAAAATAAAGAGGTACTTGCCAGAAAAGGTGGGGGAAAAGAGAGAAAAATGAACCTGATTGTTATACTTTGTATTTTGAAAAGCAGTTAACCACTCTTGAACATGACACTTTTCATTCACCTGGGTTGGGAAATACTTTGCCTAACAGTTAATCAAACCATATTGAAAGTATTCAGCCAGTTTCTGGGTATTAGCTTTGGGTCAATTTTCACCAAACCATCTATAGTGTCGTTATGTGTTCAAGAGGTCAGTTCAAATAAACCATTCATTTTCAAAATATTTGTCATCCATCTTAACCATCCCTGAGTTAGTCCTTGCCAAATACGTTTCTTCAAATCTTGATCTATGATTTCGTGTTGTGGGCTTGCCTACGACGGATTGCTTTCTATCGACTCCAACTCATTATCTAGAAAGATGATCTAGAAATTGTCAGTATCGTGGAATCTGCATGCCTTAATGGCAGGTTTCTCACCTTTAACGACAGGTTGCATCATTGACCTTCGATCAAAGGATTCTGTGATGTGTTCGACATTGAATCATTTATTCACATTTCATGGATTGTACTGAGTACTTTGAGGGCCATTGACATTACTGGTGGTTTCTCTCACACTTGTTAATAGTTTACATCATTGACCGGTAATCAAGTGGTTTCTGCCATGTTCAACTTCGACACATTCATTCACATGGATAGAATCGTACTAGTTCAGGAAGCAGAAATCAAGACCCTAAATCTAGTTTCCACCATCCAAGCTGCGAGGAATTTTGTTATTCATTATACAGTGGGCTATTCATAAAAAGATGGTTGCACCCATACCATGTCTACATATGTCTATACTTGTGATGTATTACAAAATCATTCCTGTCTCAGAGCAGTTTAGATAGTTTTCTAGTCAGTTTGGATTTGAGTATGGGAATGCCTACCTTAGCAATGATATGATCATAATATATATATATATTATATATATATATATATATTATATATATATTATTGCATTGGATGTTTTTACAGGTTCCTGACTGGGGTATCCACACGAAGATCCTTGAAACGATAAAGCACTTCACTCTTCGTAGATGACAAACCATCCTCACCTATTATAGACTTCGCACTTTAGGGGACAATCTGTTGCACAAAAATTGTCACTTTGACTTCCTGCAATCAATATTTGTCTATCACCACTCATACATACCTCCTTTGCAAGTCTTAAACCTCAGCTCTGCATATCAAGCTTTGAAAATGAGAGAAAACCCTTAAAAATCTCTAAAGCTTCGGTTTCACACTTTCTCTTAGTATTACCTGTGGTACTGCACCCATTGGTGATGTCCCCTATGCAACTGACCACTTTGCATCTGCATTTATGGGTACGAACCCCTGTAAAAGTTAAAACGACACAATTTTATTCTTAAAAACTCACTTTGAGTCAATTCTGGAAGCTTCTAGAGTGAATCTTGTGCTGGCAGGCTCGCTCCTCCTTGGTTCATCCATTCCATAACTAAAGGAGCTAACCCCATGATATGAGGTGCTTATCCCTTTGAAGGAGGACTTATCCCTCCAATGGTGGACCTGCAACTTCCTTCCTTTGCACTATAAATTGAGGAATTGGGCTGGTTGTAGGGGAGGTTGAAAGCTGAATATTTTTTAGGGTAAATGTTGCTGAAACTTAGTCTTCCTTATTGAGCTTTTGAGAGGAAATATTACGTAGCTTTTGATATCATTGGGAGGAGAGTGAGGCTTGTAAAAGTAGAGGAGATTCCTGCTTGGACCCCGGGAAGAGCTTGTGCAGCATCAAGGCACCAAGGTTGTAAAGTTCTTCTTTGTCAAAGTTAATACAATCAAGTTTATTTTTCTCAATGAGCTGTGTTTAATGGTTTATTTCATAGACTCCTTGATCACTATGACGAACATGATTTATTATCTTAGCTATGCAGGTGTTATTTGATGTGTGCTTGTTTGTGTTTGTACGTTATTAAAAGGAAGCTCTTTGAAGCTATTGGAGCAAGGTTGCCACAAACTAGCGTTGGACTTAAGGTAAAAACACCTCTTAGTTTTTATTAATGAATCGTAACATGTTTAGAGAAAAGTAGATTTGTTTGTCCTATTTGTTGCTAGATATCAATTGATATTAGGGAGATCAGTCTTGTCCGCTAGAATGATTTATCCGCTTAACACCCCCCAAGATCCATGGTATGCCTGCATGTCTATCTCTGAGATCCTCCAAAGAGTCTAGAAACTTGAGTTTACCATCCACTCTTTGGGGGCCATACACATTAGTGACCAGGTAGGTTTCCTTATCTCCCACAAGCTGCACGACCACTCATAAATAATCCCTAGATGCCTCAACATCTATAATACCAATTTTTTGGGGATTCCAATGAGTGAGTATGCCTCCTATTGTATTCTCTGCTTTGACTTCCAGAAACTCAAATCAATTGAGCCATTTGCCATGAATCTCTTTTATTTTTTGAATGGAACATTTAGTTTCCTGGATGAAGATCACATCTGGTGCTGCTTGTTTCATTCTATTACTAATTAATCTTTGTTTTCTTTTACTACCTGGACCCCTAATATTCCAAGAAGTGAACTTCATTATTAAAGATTTGTAAAGGAGTAGCTAGTTAGGTATTTCATCTTATCTAAATCTATCATTAGCTTTCCACATTACATCAATAGCTCATTCTACGTTTTCCTGCCTCTCTTCTTTCCTGGGTTTCTGGGTGCTAGTCCTGGTGTAGTTTTCAAAGTTTTCACACCTTCGCTACCCTGCCTTTCCTTGCTTCTTTGCTTCTCCAGCCCTTTTGTCTCAATTTTCCATATGAACAGCTGCTGAACTCTATTGAATTCCTCTGGAGGTAACGAGTCTATCCCCTCCCTGGTTCCTTGTTTCAAGAATCCTTCCAGATCTAAGTTCTCTTTGTCAAGAATCTCCTATAGTTCCTGGTCCTCCATTTCCATCTCACTTTGGGTCATTTCGTGGTCCATCTCTAGTTCTGTATCATTCATCGTAGTTTCTTTCTGTTTGGTAATATCTTGTGTTTGTTCACCATCTACTTCATTTTTTTCCTCAATGGGACTTCCTCCCTTTGCTTGATCTACTTTTGTAATCTCTTCTTCTTCTTCTAGTACTTGGAACCTGTTCTGGCTGGCTTGTCACCCTTCTGCTTGCTGTAGCTTTGGCCCTCTTTTGCCCACTTTTCCTTTGTGTACCACTTTGTGAAAGCTTTCAGTTTCTTTCATGGTGTTAGATTTACTCATGTTTTTTATTTTACTGAGAGGGCATCCTCTAAATAGGTGCCCATGCTCATAGCATTTGTGACATCTGAAAGTAATATGTCCATAATCCACTGTTTGTACCCATTCTTCATCAAATACATCCAATATTACCTCATCCGGTAGAGCTCCAGAGAGATCCATCTCCACACATATTCTAGCAAAGGAAGTATGTTTTCCCATTCTAGTGGCCTCAGAAGCTTTGACAAAATGCCCTAAGTTATTTCCTATGGAAAATAAGGATTCTATTTGCCACTAATCAAGAGGTAGAGAGTAGAGTCTAACCCAGATCAGGACCGAGGTAAAAGTCTCACACTCTGGGACAAAGTTCATAATCCATGGTCGCATATAAAGGCCTACTATTGCATAAAAGTAGGGCCCTCCTTCAAACACTTTGTCCTTATCTTCAATATTTGCAAAGACCATAGTAAAGAATCCCTTCGACCCAAGATGTTGGTCTATGCTTCCTTTAGGTTTCTAGTGGTATTTAATCTATTATCACTCAGGTTGTTCCCTAAGAAAGTTGTAAGAAAGGGAATACGACCGAGGTAACCATAGACGTATCTTTTAGACACAAATTCTAGACATTCTGCATCTAGAGAGGGCTCTCTCTTTATGATTTAACTTTTTTTTGAAAGATGTTAGGCTAGTGATGATGTTCAGGGGTTTTGTTCGATTTTTGGATGGTGAGATTCAGTAAAACAGAGGTATAAATCTGAGAAGTTCAGTGCATTGGGCTAATGGAGTCTATGAAGATGGATTGCTGGATACAGTTTTGTAACAGAGGATGGCACTACAGAGCAAGGTAATCAAACATGGAACAATTTTAAAGGCTGGAATCAGATGGAATGGATCGTAATGAATGAAGGGAAATTAAGAATCCTTCATCATATAGACAGAGGGAAAGTGAATGATTACTACTAAGAAGCAATTAATAATTCCTTAGCAATTAATCAAAATGATGGAATCAAGGGAAACAGGAGCAATTAAGAATTCACTGTTTATACTCAATTCTGAAGGAAACACAGAGAATAAAAAAGACTGAAAACAGAGTGCATTTAAACAAATTCTGAGTTAATCTTTCTCTTTATTATTCAAATCGTGAAACATAGATGACATAATAGACAAGAAAACTATAAAACATGAGATACAAGGGTACTCATTGATCCATAGTTTGATTCAAGAATTCTGTAACAAGTCCTCTGCTATCAATTGCGCATCCAGAAAGTCCAGCAATAATGGATTCCAACAGATTTTGTATTCAGAAAATTTCAGTATTACAACACAGTCTAAGAAATGCATCACCAACCCCAAATATTTCAAATGGGGAGGTATTTATACAAAATATGTTTACAAAATATCTGACAGAGATAATATCTAGTGATGAGTTATTGTTTTTACAAGATATGGAGACACGTAGTCTTGAAAACAGGGAAGAAATAAGTGATGTTGTGTTGGCTGCTCTGTGTTGGTTAGATGTGTTGGAAGTAGGTTCTATGAGTCGGTCTGCAGCTGTATTCCACTATACTTTATGCTAGCTGCAGCAGCCTGTTCGGGTGTCTTTAATTCTGATTTGATACACCTTTATTCATCTAACCCTCATTTATTCCTTTTCTCTACAACATGGTACAAACCTTTGAATTCACCCAAGATACCAAAGATACCAAAGATAACAAAGATAAGTTCATAAGATTCCTAAAATGTCTTGCCACCAGTCTGATTCTAGTAGTTTATGTATCTGCAGCTTTCTTAAAGTCTCATCAGTCTTTTTGTACCTAAAGAAATTAGGTGGGATGCTGAACAAAGGTTTCGCCTCATGCTCAATGTAAAATAAATTCTCCAATTTGTCATAAAGGGCTTGGCCAGATTTGAGTGCCTTCTCTGCTGAAGTACTTGATCAACAACATATTTATGAAACTTTTGCGTGTACTCTACATGTCTCATCAGGTGTTCATTACTTCCCAACAGACTTGGCAAACCATTTTTATGCAGAAATGTCAATCTTTCTGTGAAAGAATCAATCTCCACCTACATGTCCTGGCATCTCCTTTCCAAATTTTGCATCAGAGTTCTCATGGTTAGAACTTTCTTGATATGTAGAATGGTGGTTGTCCTGTGTCTGAGGTCCAGGGCTGCTAGTTCTTCACTGGTCTTGGTATTCAAAAAATGTATTAGCCTGTTAGCTTTTTCAGGCATGTGTCCCAATAAAGCTCTGGTGTTTTGAATCTCCACTTGGGTTGCTGCTATCAAGTCAATCTGGTCATAAATGGCTTGGATAGATCTCCACACATTGCTAAAGGATTGATTGATGTTGGCCCACAAAATGCCTTTGATTTTTCCCAAAGTCTTATCTAAAGAGAGATCCTTTTCCAATGCTCTCACCTTGTTCTCTAATGCCTTAACCTCCCTTGTCTTTTCAGCCACAATCATCTTGGATTTGTCGTAGCTTTTTTCTAGTTTTGCCAATTGTTCCTTGATCAATTTCAATTCAGATACTTGGAGTTTTAATTCCTCCATGGCTTTTATTAATTCCTCTATGGTCATGGCAGTGCTGCTGCCTGATGGTGTTGTTGTTGTTGTTGTTGTTGCTGCTGATGTACTTGTGGTTATTTGTGTTGTGGCTGCTGGAACAGTGGGAGGCAGTGTTGTTACAACTATGGAAGGGGCAGTTGTGACTGCAGGGATTACCTCTGGTGGTTGGGAGGTTGACTATCCCTGCTTTTCTTTCAGCGGTGTTTCCAATGCCTCCTCAATATCAGTTAACCTTTCATTGAGCTTCATGAGCAATTCCATCATGTCCTCCTCTGACTTCTGTTGTACCACTTATGGTGTCTATGGATGCATGGTGGGAGGAAATTTAAGCTACTTCCTCAGGGCAACAATATCTTCCTCTTTCTTCTTCATCAATGCCTTAATGCCCTTGGCATCTTTTGGGTCATGTCCTAGCTCAATGATAATCTCCTCCAAAGATTTTATCCTTTTGCCTTTAGAAAGAGAAGAAGCTTTCTCCAAATCTAGCTAAGAAGTGGTGTTCTCCAAGGAGTTTTACAATCGATGAGCTAACATAGCTTTATCAGCTAGTGTGGAGTAGACCATCTCTCCAGTTTGTTTGTGCAGCTCGATCTGGTCCATGGGATGAATATCCTTGGCCAATACCTCTAGATTTGTCCTGATATAGTCAGCTGCTGATTGTGGTTGCTGCACCTTGGGATTAAAATAACTCATGATCATCTTTCCCTCCTTAATGTCATAGGCAGACATCAACCTTTGCTGGTTTGTGGGACCATCTTAAAATATTGGTTGTAAAGTTGTACCCTTATTGGGTTATTTCTAGCCTTTATCTACGTGAACGTTCTTTTGATGTCGGAGGCCTATTTTCTTTGTGACCTAGTAGATGAAACTTCCACGCTATGTTGCCTTTCTAGCTCTTACCGGTGTGAGCTAGTTGAAGTGTCCACCATTGGGGAAGTCTGCTGTTTGACCACCCTTTCACCTCTCAAACTATCTATTGTTTCCTCAAAGATTTCCTCTTCAAAGTGAGGTTTTAATCTTGGCCTCTTTGCACCCGGTTATACTGCAGGTCCACTCATGGGTGTGGGGTCTTCCATGTCTCTCTTTTTGCCTTTTTCCTCATTTAGAGGAGTTTGTAATGCAGAAACCTCTGCTGCTTTGGTTTGAATTGGAGGAATTTTCTCCTGCTAATCTGTCATTGCTGGCTGCTCTGTTTCTGCCACTTCCTTGCCCTTAGATGTCCCTGTCCCTGGTGTGCTAACCTCTTGTGCAGGCTGCTGGGAAGTTCCAGTAGAGGATGTACCATCTTCTATTTGTTGTGGCAGCTTGAAAGATACCTATCCAAAAGAGTCTAGGTCAAAGGTTTTTTCAAGGTCTTTCATAGCTTTTTACATTTTTCCTTGTTCAACAATTTCTTCTATTAATGTACCCTCTACCCACTCATCCTGATTAGCATACTATTCAATTTCAGGGATGTTATCATGTACATACACTGACAACCTGTTTCTTACTTTTCTGTCACTTATAAAACTGTTTGGGTCATATGGTACCCACCAAAAACTCTTCCTCAATCTAAGGCGTTCCCCTAGTATCTCCTCAACATCTTGCCGTGCCTCCCTCTTATGGATGATAAAAGGGCCTAACTCAGTTTTTATTCTTAGCTGAGCCTTTTTCTTTGCATTACAGAAATGGGTTAAATTTGCATTGATAAGTTGTCTGAAATATTCTAGTGCAAATAGTCTCATAGGAACATATCTAGGCAATTTGAAAGGGGACAACTCACATCCATATATTCTAATTGCTGTGTGATTCTGGTAGAAGTACTAGTCACCTATTCTGTACTGTTTGGGAAGCTGTATTATCTTATTCATGTCACCAGTGAGCCTAGGAAGGGGATGTCTTACCAACAGAGTGGATGCTTGGTGAATAAATAAGTCAATAAATTCACAGTAGGTCTAAGGACCCTCATAGGTTTTATGGAACACTGAGCTCCAGAAAATTACAGACCTCCTGTTTCCCTTTGAATCCAATTTCCTGATGTGAAATGGAAAGCTATCTGGATGATAGTATAGCAAAAGGTGGTATATGAAAGATGAATACTTGAAGACTCCTTCTCTTTCCAAATTTATAAATTGGTCATGGATTTTGTTGGCAATGAAGGTGGCATAGTCATATTTTACAATAGGGGGCTGTTCTGGAGTAAACATTGACAACAGAACTAGGGTGATGTCATCAACATATTCACTAGTATTAAATCCCAAAACTAGGGCTATCATGTCAACAATAAGTCGTCCTGTTTTAGTGAACTAGGGTGATGTCATCAACATTAATCAAATATACATTTTAAACCTCTTGCCATGTAAGCTGAATCCTTGAATTTGTTTTCCCCTTGAATCTTAACAATAACATTTCCAATTGTGTGTCTGAATGAAATATGACAAATCTCCATAATGGTGATGACGTGACTTCTAGAAATCCTGCAACCACTTTACTAAGAGCTTGATAAGAATAAGGGTCACTATCATAGTAAATGTTTGGAATATTGAAACCATGGGGAATATCTACAATAATTAGGGCAGAATCCCTTTTAGGTATGAGTTTAGCAATGTCTTCACAGTCACCTTGTATTACTTGATACTGAATAGTGTATAGCCATTTCCAAATGAAGTGAGTAAGAGTTCGATCAAGTTCAACATTCTTAATACATTGCTTCTTTAATCTTTCGATCTTTATTTTTTCAATAAAATTTCTGAAACTATCTGGTGCTCCATTATCATCCTTCTTCATCTTTTATAAAATAAACAAATATATGTGTAAGTTATAAATTAAAAATAGTACACAGATGAATAAAAATGAATGTATAAGTCAAGATATCTTTTTAAATGAAAGATAAAAAAATTTTAATGTTGATATAGAACTTGAATCTGGATAGTTGCGTACAACATCATCCCAACTATCTTCATTCAACAATTTAACCATTTGTTCTTGAATTTTCATGTAAACTTTGTGACTGCATAGATAGAGGGACGAAAAGTTAATATAATGATGTGTATAACAAATACTACCAAGAACAATATGTTATATTTAAAAAAAAATTATAATCTAGAAATAAATAAAAATAATTCAACAAAATTACTTTTGAAATTCCTCAGACATTTCCTCCAATGATAATTCCCTTGACTTCACACGAGATAATATTGCTTTGAAAATTTTTTCATCTTTCACTCCTTGCAATTCTCTTCAAGGTGTGATAGTCATATCTTTTGAAAACTGCTTTATTTCAGGGCCTGATTTACTACTGCTACATATCAATGGCTTAGTCTTTTTGACCTTCTAGTTTTTAATGCTAATTTTTTTCCACATGCTAAAAATCTCATTAATCAAATCCCATATATCTCTAGTTTTAAATGCCAACTAGAAAATGCTATCAACACCTCTGAATAAATCACTAAATTTGTCGCCTTTTCCACCTTTTGAATTGATTTTCTCTTCAATTGGATAGCCTATTTCCATATAACATTCTTTTCTGAAATCTACAGTAACATTTATCCTATCCCCACCACATTTTTATTCAAATTCACTATGAATAAATCTAACCTTTTGGATGAAATTCATAAACATCCTATATTCGTTATCTGAATTATGATCCCATGCCACTAACATTGTTTCTGTACCTGATAAACCAGCATAAATGATACATTTCATTGTTTCAAACGTGGGTTATTAGAATATTCCTCCATCAATTGTCTTTGAGCTTCTACAAAATGGTTCCCCCTAAGCACATAATAATTGCATTCAAAACATTTTGACTTATCAAATGCTTTTTTTTTTGGAACTTGAACTGGATCAACAAGAAGCACATAAATAACCGCATGAGCATATGGATTGTACCTCATCAATGTCTTCAAGTTGTGAACATGTAGATGATGTGGCTTTCGGATTTGATATTGACATTGTCCTTCACTTGCCTTATAGATTTGTCTGACATTAAGTTCAAATGTATGACCACCCTCAATTAAGTTTCTCTTTGTCAAATTCTGTCGAATGGAATTTTGTTTTGTTTTGATAATTCCATCCTCTAAATCAGCTCCTAGTGTAATGATTTCTCTATTTTCTTTTGAAGTTTCACTAGGTTCTTGACTGTTGGGAATGGCTACTTCAAAATCTTCAACTTTACTTTTCTTCTTCATAACATTCTCATCATTAAATGTAACAAATTTATTCTTAGGCATTGCTACTTTTGGTCTTTTACGGCTCTTCTCAGTTCCAATGTCATCTTCACTAAGGGCAACATACTCTTCACTGTCAATTTCAACTTCATCATCTTCAAAAGTAACTTGTCTACCTTTGCTAGATTTATCCACTAGAGACCTTTCTTTTGGATCCCTTGGATGTAGTTTTGTAGCATTATCAATTATTACATTTTCCTTGTTTTCCATATCTTCTTCTGACACTGAGTAGAAACTACTGACAACTTTCATAATATCATGTTATATGAAATGAACGCCTCCCAACCTAATTGAACAACTTTCAACAAAATTCTGCCAAACAAAATATCATATGTCAATAAAAAAAAAGTTAAAATAATATAGTGAGATAGTTACAAGAATGCAAAATATAAATATAAATAACAATACTTACAATATTTTGTTTCATCTCATTTACGATTTGTTTACATTTGTAAATACCTCTCTCGTGTCATACAATGAATATGATAACTAGTATTTAATCATTTCATGTGACTCGGATGGCTTTGTAAGTATGTAAACAACTTCATTGTCCAGTACCGAACACATGTCTATGACTTTTCCCATCACATCATAAATTCCATTATGATTCGGTATATCATTATATAGATATATATTCACATTTTGGGTTTTTATTTCTTCCACATACCAGGTTCTTGATGGAAGTTTTACTTCTTTTGAATTCTTCCAGTATGAAATCATCTTCTTATCATTTGAGGCACTTGAAATATTTGTACCCATTAGCTCAGGTGGATTTCGCTCACCAATGTTTTTTTAAGATCCACCTTTAAGAGTCTTTGGTCTAGAAAAATTCACAAAAAATTTCTTTGATTCCATTCTCTTGAAAAAAGGAAACACATAATTCAGTAAGTAACAAAAACATATTAACTTAAATTAACAACGAAAACGATAAATGATAATTAATTTTATAAATCATAATAATTTCAAAAAAAATTAAAAAAATACATCACCCTGTTGTCGCACCCTGAAAATCGACCAGCCAACTAAGCCAGGCCGTTGGGTCCAGGGCCTTAGCCCACCATAGCGCCCAACCACTACCCTCCACTCAACCTCTCCCATGCCACCCCGCAAGCAGCAGGCCGTCGCGGGTTGGTGCTGGTGGAGGTTGCCCACCCCCCCCCGCGCCATCCCGCGGCTCGCCTGCCACCTCCCAGTCGGGCAGGCTACTAGGGTGTGTGGAGGGGTTTGAGCGGAGGGCAGTGGTTGGGTTGCTATGGTGGGCTAGGGGCTCAAACCAAATGAATGGCGCGGTTGGCTTGGACCCAATTTAGTTTACATTTTTTAATAAATTGTAGAATAAAATAATGAAGGGAAATAAATCTAATAAACTTTTTAGAGGGAAATATTTTGGTCAAACTTTTTGGATGGAAAATTTCCTTCTCTAAGCCATATAATATCTTTAGAAGACTCTGCATTTGTATCATTCAACCTCTTATATTTGAAAGCGATGGATTGTCTTGATAGTGAAGTTTCGATTTGTACAACATCAACATCTTCATCGCGTAACAATTCTATTCATATTGATGAATATAATGGGAATTCTTCCACTATGAATAAAAAGTCAATTCTTCTACTTAGTCCTAATCCTAAGGGTTATAAGAGCAGCACTAATGAAAGAGGGGATTGAGAATTTCAAATAAATAAAAAGTCAAAGGTTCCACTTAGTCCTAATTCTAAGGACTATGAGAGTAGCAGTGATGAAGAGCATGATGACAAATTTCAAAGGATGGAGTGTCATGGTTTCCACTTAGTCCTAATCCTATGGACTTTGAGAGAAATAGTGATGAAGATCATGATGAGGAATTTCAAAATAATGGAGTGTCACGGTGTCCATTTAGTCTTAATTCTAAGGTCTGTGAGAGCAACAGTGATGAAGAGCTTGATGATGAAGTTCAAAAAAATGGAGTTTCACGGTGTCCACTTAGTCCTAATTCTAAGCACTATGAGAGCAACAATGCTGAAGAGCAGATGACACATTTCAAAAGAATGGAGTGTCACTGTGTCCACTTAGTCCTAATTCTAAGGACTATGAGAGCAACAATGATGAACAGTGTGATGAAAAATTTCAAAAAAATGGAGTGTCACGGTGTCCATTAAGTCCTAATTCTGAGGACTATGAGAGTAGCAGTGATGAAGAGCGTGATGATGAATTTTAAAAGAATGGAGTGTCACGGTGTCCACTTAGTCCTGATTCTAAAGATTACGAGAGCAGCAGTGATGAAGAGCATGATGATGAATTTCAAAGGAATGGAGTGTCACAGTGTCCACTTAGTCCTAATTCTAAAGATTATGAGAGCAGCAGTGATGAAGAGCATGATGATGAATTTCAAAAGAATGGAGTGTCACAATGTCCTCTTAGTCCTAATTCTAAGGACTGTGAGAGCAGCAGTGATGAAGAGCGTGAAGATGAATTTCAAAAGAATGGAGTGTCACAGCGTTCTCTTAGTCCTAATTCTAAGAACTATGAGAGCAATAGTGATAAAGGACATGATGATGTACTTAGTCCTAATTCTAATGTGTATAAAGGTAGCAGTGACAAAGGACATGATGTAGCATTTTCAGTAAGTAAATAGTAACATTTTCGACGTAGTCCTAATTCTATGGACTATGAGAGCATCACTGACAATGCACATGAGGAAGAATATCCAATCAACATAGAGTCAAATTTTCCATTCAGTCCGAATTCTAAGCACTATGAAAATAACACTAAAGAAGGGGAAAATGAAGAATATCCTCGAAGTCAGTATTTGAAAAGCATAGCTAGTCATAGTGTGGATAACATTCCTCTTAATGATGATGAAAATCCTTATAAAAATGATGATCCAATGATGGAGATGTTGCCAACAAATATTGTATCAAGGAGTAAGAGCAGACCTTTTCGTATCAATGCAAGATGTTCTAGTTATACAAGGGGTAGAGCAGAATATCTGACGAGAAGAAGTTCTATCAGTGCTTTCATTTCAAGTGAATGTTGACAAAAAGATTGCTTGAAACATATGGATTTCAAATTTTCATTAGAGAGCAGGAAGAGATATTTGTCAACGGATAAAAGCATGCAAAATTCATATTTAGTTGGGTGCATGCATTCTACATTATAAGGTTATGATTATCATATGCGGACTTTATTTATCTGTAGAAAGGCTTTCAAAATGTTTCATTCAATTGGGAATTTTTGTCTCTTGAGAATTCAAGAAAATTTGGAAAAGGATCCCACATTTTATTGAAAAGTACATGATAAAAGACAATTTAGTCCATTATCAAATACTGCAATGTCATGGATGAAAGATTTTTTTTCAAAGAATGGAGAGTGTATGCGAAATAGAGAGACAATACATATTCGAGATAATTTTTCAAGATGAGAAATCTACAACATATACAAATAATATGCAGAAGCTGCTGAGGGACATGGCTAATTTATTACATATCAATATTTTTTGAAGGTATGGAAGAAAGAATTCAACAATGTCTGTATTCCTAAGAAGACAAGGATGGGGATTTGCAATACATGTGCTTCTCTTAAATAAAAAAGGGACAAATGTGAAGGGTCAGAAAGAGGAAAGCATTCATAACTTTAACTTTTAAAATTATATAGTCATCAACTATGAAAACACATTTCTTAATGACTTTCTTTTATGTTGTGTAGATTCAATTGTCAAAGAACTTCAGGAGCATCGCAAACAACAAACAAATGAAAGGAAAAAGTTGTACAAGCATCAAAAGAAGTGTTATGATAATCCAAATGAATATTTGGGTTTGACAATTGATGGTATGGACCAGAAGAAAGCACTTTTACCACATTTTGTTCGCACACTCAAAAATTTACAGGAGGAAAATTTTATTCAGTATCACTTGGTCAGTTGTATGGTCTTCAATGGGAAAATGTTTCCAAGGGTGTACTTCACAGCTCCAAATATTCATAATGATGCAAATCTGACCATAACCATAATTCATGATGTGCTTTCTCATTGGTCTAGTAATCCTCCTGAAGTTTTGTATCTATAATTGAACAACACTTGCTGTGAAAACAAAAATCAGGTTGTTTTTGGATATCTAAATATGCTTGTTGAATTGAGAAATTTTCAAAAGGTAAAGGTTGGTTTCCTTCTTGTTGGGCACACTCATGACCATATTGATCAGATGTTCAATTGTTTCTGAGTCACATTGAGGAGAAAGGAAGTTGGGAGCTTGCCATCATTAATTGAATGTATTAAGAAGTCATACATGCCAGAGCTTACTTTTGATGTGTTGGAAGAAAGTGTTGACATGCAAAGGTTTATTCTGGGATCACATGGTGAGGGGAAATGCATTGAACAACTTAATGACATTAGCTTCCAACATCAATTTCGTATCAAAACAATTGATGGGAAAACACTAATATGGGGCAAGAAGTATTCAACTATTGTAGAATGGGCACCATTATCAGGTTTGGAATTTTTCATTCCAGATCATCCAATATTTGTGTCAAAAACATTGTTATTACATTAAGTTGGTGAAGTTCATAATGCACGCAGACAAAATAGGGATATAAATTATTCTGATTGCCTAGAAGAAATTAAAAAATGTATTAGATATACATATGAGTACTTAGACATTACTGATTCAATTTGGAGGGAGTCATTTTTCAACAATCAAAGTGATATCATTTCAACAACAACAAATGAAGATATACCTTTGAAAAATCTATTTATTTGGCCACAAAATGTGTCAAATGAACATGAAGAAATAAACATTTTTGAACAACAACAATCTCAAGGTATTATTAATTTTTCATAGGCAAAGGAAAGAGATATGTATGTTGGTTCCAGAAGATCTCATGCACAACGTGAAGCCAGGAAGACCTTTACAGGGGTTCAATACAGGATATTAAGGAGGGTTGCATGATCACAGTGCTAGTAGATGAAAATCCCAATGACTATCCATTTTGGGTTGTTAAAGTTATAAAGGTCTTTACAGAAAATGAGGATGTTACAGGTGTTGAAGTACATTGGTATGCCACAAATACACACCTATTCAATGGTGTGTATAAGGCAGAGATAGTAGTTGACAGAAAAATGGCGGAAAGAGAAAAATAAAAGGTATAAATATAAATCGTCGCTGCACAGACATATTAAAACTGGAGGATGTTGACATATTTGTTTATGACCTCAATTTAATAAAGAGAGGAACTCTTCGCTTCAAGATGATAGATATTTTAAAAATGTTGTTACCAGAAGGAATAGTGTTGAGATGGGAGTCTGCTGAAACCAGCCATAGATCTAGAAGAATTTTGAAACCTGAAATGGTGGGCATGCATGTGAACTCAGATGGGGCACTAGTTGATGAAAGAGAAGAATATGGAACATCTTCATCAACATCCAGTCACTCATCTAAAGATATGAATTTTGATGGTGTTTAAGAAACTATGAGTGATTTTGAATAATTGTTAAGACAATTTATATAACTAATGTTTGCATCATATTTTGAAATAAATTTTTTGATTTTCATATGGTGTTAAATGAGAAGTTATGAGTCATTTTTATGTTGTTGTATTATATGTTTTGATTATGATAATTTTTAATGTCTAGAATATCTACAATGCAAAATTAAATTAGAAAATTAATGTATGCTTCATTCAATATACAAATAATGACTTTTGAATTCATTTAGTCATAATTTGTTCATAATGTCATCGTTTTTTAATTTTATGGTTGAAAAAATTTCACTTTCTTTTGTATCTAGCATGTTATGGTTGAGAACATGTTGAATTTATACTTAGGAAAGAAAAATGTTATTCTACCAAAAACATTAATGTGTTTTTTCTTCATAAACATTTTTTTTGACACATAAAAATTCAATTTTACTAGCATTTTTTAAAAATGTTGAAAATTGACTCTAAAAAAAATTATCGTTCTAGTATTATCACTTTTTCATTTCCAAGGTGTTTTTTGCATGAAAATTTCATTTTCACTACCATTTTTAAAACATGTTAAAAATTAACTCTAAAAAAAAAACCATCATTCCAATACATACACTTTTCATTTTTAGCACTGTTTTTTATGTTTTTTCAAGGTTTCTTGGCCAGAGTTCCCATTTTGAGTTTATAGTTCCCGTTTCAAAGTTTACATTGTTGAAGATGATGTATTATAAAATGAGCAACAAGAATCACAGGTGAAGACACCAAATAGAGAGACACTAATAAGGAATCCAAGATTTTCAAAGCAGCATGGATCTTCAAGCAAATCAACAAATCGAAACTCTCCCAACAATCAATCAGGTGATTAATGAAGCAATGGTAAGAGAAAGATGAGAAGTCTAAAAGATATTTACGATGATTTGGATGTTAGTTCAAATTTTGCATTGTTGTCATTCCAACATTCTGTTTTTGAAGAAACGATCAAAAATGAAAATTGGGTGCAACCCATGGATAAAGAAATTGAAGCTATTGAAAAGAATGATACATGGGATTTGGTTGATTTTCCAAAGGACAAAAATCTCATTGGTGTGAAGTGGGTGTACAAGAAAAAGTTGAATTTGAAAGGTGATATTAACAAATTTAAAGTAAGACTTGTTGCAAAAGGATTCTCGCAGCAACCGAGAATAGACTTTAGAGAAACATTTTCTCCGGTAGTAAGACTGGGTATTGTAAGAGAATTTCTAGCCACAATGGCTCATAACAAGTGGAAATTATATCAGATGGATGTGCAATCGACCTTCTTGAATGGAATTCTAGAAGAATAAATTGATGTGCAGCAGCCTCTAGGATATGAAGTTGAAAGTAATGCAGATAAATTTTACAGGTTGAAGAATGCACTCTACGGACTGAAGCAAGCACCTAGAGCTTGGTATAGCAGAATTGACAACTACATGATTAAGAATGGATTTTGCAAAAGCAACATTGAGCCTACCTTGTAAAAAAGGGTAAATGAGCATGGACAAATTTTGATTGTTTGCTTATATGTTGATGACATTATTTTTACAGGGGATTTTGAGCTAGATGAATTTAAAGCATCCATGATGAAAGAGTTTGAGATGACAGATCTTGGTCGCATGAAATATGTTCTTGGCATAGAAGTTGAGCAATCTAGAAAATGATTTTTTATTTTTCAAAATAAATATGCCAAAGATTTGTTGAAAAGATTCAGGATGGAAAATTGCAAACCTGTCCCTGCACTAGTTGCAACAGGTACAAAGTTAAGCAAGGATGATGAAGGATCATATGTCAATCCAACTCTATTCAAAAGATTGGTTGGCAGTCTCATGTATCTCACAGCTGGAGGACCAGATATCATGCAAGGAGTGAGTTTGATTTCCAAATTTATCAGGACTCCAAAAGACACAAATTAGAGTGCAGGAAAAAGAATTTTGAGATACATAACATGGACTAGAAATTGTGGCATAATGTAAGCAAGCATAGAAAACAAAGATTTGATTAGATACATAGATAGTGATTTTGCAGGTAGTTTGGATGATAGGAAGAGAACTTCTAGTTTTGCGTTCCACCTTGGTTCAGGTGTGATTTCATGGGCATCTAAGAAGCAACCCATTGTGACACTTTTGTCAGCAAAAGCAGAATATGTAGCACCAACATCAACAACATGTCAAACAGTGTGGTGAAGAAGAGTATTTGATGGACTCAAGCAGAAACAACAAAGATCAACAAAAATATACTGTGACAACACCTCAATGATTGCATTATCTAAGGATAGTGTGTTTCATCAGAAGAGCAAGTATATTGATATTAGATATCACTTTATTAAAGAACTTGTGAGCAATGGAGAAGTTCACTTGAAGCCTTCTAAATCTAGTGATCAATTGATTATTTATTAAGCCATTAGCACAAGATCTGTTTGAGTTTCATAGAAGAAACTTGAGTGTTGTAAGCCTAGTTGAGACATAGACGAGCATGCATGTTTGAGTTGTCATGAGTCGTGTTTTATTTTAGTGGTCATAATTAAGGGGGAGTGTTAAAATAAGATAATTACTCTCGCATGACGAGTTGGATAAAGTTAGAGAGTCAGTTAACTGAGTGATTAAATGTTTGAGTGTTGAGTCAAGTCGATTTAAGTGATAGACGAATTTTAGTGTGTGGTTGGATGTCAAGATATTTTAAGCAAGTCGCTAGTTGGAAAAGGATAAATATCTTTCACTGGGTTTACTATAAGTATCATGTTTTGTGTAATCAATAGAAGAGTCGTAGCTCGTGTTTTATGTGTGAATTCATGCTTTGTCTTCTCTGCCTTTCCAACAAATTTAATGGAAAGGCGGAGGAGACAAAGCATGAATGCACACATGAAACACGAGTTGCAACTCTTATATTGATCACACAAAACATGATGCCTACAATGAACCTAGTGAAGGGTACTTACGTTTTTCCAACAAGCGACTTGCCTAAAATATCCTGACATGTACCCACATTCAACTAAACACTAAAAGTCGTCGATTACTTAACTCGACTTGACTCAGCATTCAAGCACTGAGTTAACTGACTCTCTATGTTTAACCAACTCCACATGCGGGAGTAATTACAATTTCTAACACTCCCTCTTAATTACGATCATATGACTCAACTATGCCTGTTACGTTTACAATAGAAATTGGCTCAATTATCACTTAAACATGCTTGCTAGTCTATGTCTAAACTAAGCTTGTAATGACTTAAAACTTTTAAAATTTTACATTTTCTTTTTATCTTCTTCCTAAAACCTTCTAAAAAAACCATACCATACGCCTTTTAATAAAAAAAATTTATCACCCAAGTTTCCACTCAATTTTTTTTCCGACATAAACCCTTTCGGAAAAAAACTTCAAACTAGACGCTTTAAAAAGCTTTATATCTTTTTATATCACACGTACTATATCCTTTTCTATCACCCGTACAACAAAATACGAATCTCTTTTTTTAAATAGACATTCGAAAAATAGTATTTCCAAACCAAGGAACAATTTTCTTTCGAATGAGCGAACGTTGCCAAACAAACTAATAATGAATAGATCATATTTATCGATGGCTAACTGACTTTTCTTTTATTTTTGTCTGATTCTAAGAAAAACACGTTTTATACTTTACCTTGTTGCTAAACACTTCAACTGGTCTGCGGAAAAAATAAAACGAGCTTGGGTTTTTTAATCCTCCGGCTGTCTTCAGAGCGGCGGAAGACTAGTCGCTTTCGGTGGCGGCTAGAGCAGACGGCCCTTTAGTGATACGGTGGCACTGCAGGCCATTAGTAACTATTGGCGACTATTTCCAGCGATATCTCTGGTTACAAGGGCTCCTAAATGGAGTTGTTTATAATGCGATTTTTTGGAGATTCCGGTGACAGAATTCTGCAGAAGAAATGAGGCTAAATCTTGATTTTTAGAGTTAAAATGGTTTTTTAACTGCATATTTGGATTCAGGGCCCTCGAAAACCCCTGGGAGCCATTGATTGTGCAGAAACTAGCTATCAAACTTGAGATTCCAATGAATTGCTGCTGGATTTTGACCGGAAAAATCCGCCAAAAAAGCTTTCAAAAAGTCGCGTTATAGACTACTGCCTCCTAAATAACCAAAACAAAATAAACGGTGCTATTCTGGCAGACATGGTATGCCGGTTTTTTCTCACAACAGTCTTAAGAACGAGATACAGATCGACTGCGGAACTTTATCCGACCGACTTTGCAGGCTACTCATAGATGACAACTCCAGCGGTTAGGACGGTGGCTACGACCGCTAAAATTTTTCACTTTGTTAATGCGACCTTCACTGCTTGTGGCCCGCGGCTCTTTTCTAAGCCCATAAGCGTTATAAAGCACTGAATACCACTGTATGTTGCGTTATAGTTCAATCAAGAGGAAAAATTATTTCTCTTCTCTTTCATGGATTATTGTTGATGCGTTTTTTTTGCTCTTTGTAACTTCGTTTTGATATCAATTTGATGGAACACGTAAATTATGAGTTGTAGTTATTTTATTAATTAGATAAAACATGATACTTACAATGAACCTTTCAATAAAACATGATGCTTACAATAAACTCAGTAAAAGGTATTTATCTTTTTCCAACTAAGGACTCGCCTAAAATATGCACTTACACACTAAAAATCATCTATTACTTAATTAGACTTAACTCAACACTCAAACACTCAATCACTACTCTATATTACACTCAATCACTACTCCATATTATATAAATATGGTAATTATAATAAAGATTATTAACAGCTCATATGGGCCAGAAGTAAATTGTAAAGGAGTTGTCTATAATAAGATTTTTTGGAGATTCCGGTGACGGAATCCGGCAGAAGAAATGAGGTTAAATCTTGATTTTTAGCAGTTAAAATGGTTTTTTAACTGCATATTTGGATTGAGCGCCCTGGAAAACCCCTGGGAGCCATTGATTGTGCAGAAACTAGCTATCAAACTTGGGATTCCAATAAATTGCTGCCGGATTTTGCCCAGAAAAATCCGCCAGAAAAGCTTTCAAAAAGTCGCGTTATAGACTACTGCAATTATAAATACATTTATTTGTCAATGGTAACCAAGTTTTCGCATGTCCACGATTCTATTTCAACAATTTCAATGGCAGCCTACTTTACCAACCAAATATCACAGTGCCATTCTTATCACCGCCGATATTTTCGATTTCCCCAAACCAGAGTAGCTAGCCTCTTGTATCGACCACTTTGACACACTCGGGTAAAGAAAATTACGTTATTTTATAAAATATATGAGTCATGCACTTTCTCTCTACGTAAAATTGGAGCTTTCTTTTAACTATGTCGCTCTTGTAAGGTTGGATTGAGATGGATCAAGAGTTATATAAACGACAAAATGATTTTTATATAATTTTTTAATATTAAGGATCATTTTGTCAAAGTATATTTATTATTTAATTTTGTTTTTTTAATATATTAGTTTGTAATTTTAAGGCACTTTATCATGTGCAAAAAATGATTTTTTTTTTATTGATAAAATGTTTTGAATTTTGGATAATAATATTAATTTGAAAAAAAATTGTATATTATTTTAAAGTATTAAAAACAAATGTGAAGAACGATCATTGATTTATTTTTGGATTGTAAGATGATTAAGTCATTGAGCTATTAGATACTTTAGAATTATGTATATTTATTTTGAATTCCTTAAATATTATTTAAAAAATTATTAATTTTAAAAAAAAATAAAAATTATATTTTGTCTAGAATTTATGTTTATTCGTTAATTTAAAATAAAAATATACTTTATTTAAATTTTAAAGTTTAGGAGAAAACATAAGCGCTTCTCAGTTTAATGGTTTTCTAAAGAATGGTTAGAAGAGATTAACAATTATCCTCTTTTAAAGATAGATGAGTTTGAGGGCAACCATTAAATATCTACTTTCAAAGATTTACAAAGATTTACAATATACTTTTACAGCTACTAAATAATATATTATACAAAATTATATGCATCTTCTTTTTGAATTGTTTTGTGAGCAAGTTTGAAGAAGGGTTATTAATGGATACTCTTTTTCCTCAAGTGTTTACTTAGAAGGGTTATTAATTTTATTCATGAAGTGATGCAATTGGATCAAAGTTTTTGAATCTATACATCTCTTGCAACCCATTCATTTGTGCATGAATCTATACATGGAAGTGATCTTGTCCCATATACATGGAAGTGATCAGATTAAATATTGGAAACAAATATTTTTAGGAAGAATGTGATTGACTATGGTGGTTACGTTGGAAAGGCAGAGGAGGAAAGACACAAATTTCACACACACAAAATGCACGAGTTTCTTCTGTTCTATTAATCACACAAAACTTGATGATTACAATGAACCCGATGAGGGGTATTTAACTTTTTTTACTATCAACTCACTCAAAATAACATCAACATGCAAATACACAATATGTTTGACATTTCCCAAAATAAGAGTGAATTGACTCACACTTAACTCTGTTAACTCCCTTGGGTTTATAATCATGGTCAAATGTGCACAACCATATTCCAATGTCACATTGTGACAAAGGTTGTCACGATATGAAAATCAACCATGGCTAACCATGGTTAAATGTTACATTGTGACAAATATTATCTCAATATGAAAATCAACCATGGTAAAACATGGTTGCCCAAGTTTATTTTAGGGTTTATAGTATTTACCTTAGGGTTTATATACATAGGGTTTATAATATTAACCCTAGGGTTTAATATAAATCCCTTGGGCTTATAATCATGGTCAACCATGGACAACCATGGTCCAACGTTCCATTGTGATAAATATTGTCTCAACATGAAAATCAACCATGGTCAACCATTTTCGAATGTCGGATTGTGACAAAGGTTTTCTCAATATAAAAATCAAACATGGTCAACGATAGACCAACGTCACATTGTGAAAAATATTGTGTTAATATGAAAATCAACCTTGGTCGACTATGGTCAACCATGTTTATTTTAGGGTTTCTAATATATTTATCTTAGTGTTTATATACCTTGGGTTTAATATTATTCCCTTGCATTCATAATATCAATCTTTTCAGTTTATCAATCTAAAGGTTCAAATTCCCTCAGTATAATATTGTTCATAAGGTTTATAATATTAATCCTATGGCTTAATATAAATCCCTTGGGCTTATAATCATGGTCAACCATGTGGAACCATGTTCCAATGTCACTCAACCATGGTCCAATGTCGCACTGTGACAAAGATTGTCTCAATATGAAAACCAACCATGGTCAAGCATTGTCCAACGTCACATTATGACAAAGGTTATCTCAATATGAAAATCAATCATGGTCAACCATAGTCCAACATTACATTGTGACAAATATTGTACCAGTAAGAAAATCAATTGTAGTCAACCATGTTCAACCATGTTTATTTTAGGGTTTATAATATTTATCTTAGGGTTTATAATACCTTGGTTTTTTAGTATTAATCCCTTTGGTTCGTTATTCCATTGGGCTTATAATATTTATCTTAGGGTTGACATACCTTGGGTTTATAATATTAATCCATTGGGTTTAATATTATTTCCTTGGGTTTACAATACTTTGGGGTTTTAGAATTAATCCCTTGGGTTTATAATATCAATCTATTTGGTTTATTAATCTAAGGGTTCATATTCATAAGGTATAATATTATTCATCACGTTTATAATATAAATCCTAAGTTTAATATAAATCCCTTGGGTTTATAATCATGTTCAACCATGCACAACCATTGGATGTCACATTGTGACATGGTTGCATGTGGCCGAGCATGGTAAATCACATTCCCTTGGGTATATAATATCAACATGTTTGGTTTATTAATCCAAGGATTTATATTTCTATGGTATAATAATATTCATAGGGTTTTTAATATTAATCATAGGGTTTAATATAAATCCCTTCGGTTTATAATCATGGTCAACAATGGTTCTACATCACATTGTGACAAATATTGTCTCAATATAAAAATCAACCATCGTGAACCATCATCATTCATGGTCAACCATGCTCCAACATCACATTGTTTTTGTCTCAATGTGAAAATCAACCATGGTCAACCATGTCCATTCATGGAACCATGGTCAAATGTTGCATTATGACAAAAGTTGTTTCAATATGAAAATCAACCATGGTCCAATGTCACAATCTCTCAAAGATTGTCTCGACATTAAAATCAATCATTGTCAACCATGGTCCAATATCGCATTGTGACAAGGATTTTCTTAATATCAAACTCAACTATGGTCAACCATATTACAACGTTGCTACCAAATTTAAATATATCTGTTGAAGATGAGTAATCTTGGGGAAATGAGGCTCGCCCTCCCTCTCAATTCTAGTTTGTATCTCCTCACCCAGAGTGGGCAAAGAATATGGAGCAAATGCAACATGAGTTACTTCACCTTCGACTTCATCACAAACAGTGTCAAATATATGTTAGTTTGTTTCAAAAAAAATGGTTCTCTAAAAAGTTCAAAAAAAGAAACCACTAAAAAGCTACCAAATTTAAATGAATGTAGTGAAATAAATGAAACATGCCCTCCCATCACTTCTAATTTTCCTATTATTAAAATATATTAAATTTTGAATATATATATATATATATAATATAATATTAATTTTATTATTAAAAAATTTGGTTTTTTTTTCTCAAACTGACCAAACACTTACACCAATCTCAATAATAAAAAATCCCAGATTTGTACCCCTTCCTATAAGGCAGTGTCCCCGAGCACTAAATATCGATAGACATATTTACAATGCCAATTTAAGACAAAAAAATAATATAAAATTTTGTAAATATCTAATTGACTTTAAGACGGGGGCTTATCTTTTATAAACCTACTTTTTTTTAAATTCGCACACTAACATGATGTGGTCACCATGCGTGTGTCAATTACATGGCACATGAAAAAAGAATTCATTGTCCATATACACGGTATGAACTGAGTGTCGTGAATCCATGTCAGGGGCCTCCGGTGATCTGTGTTGGGTATTTTTGTTTGCAATGGGTAAATACCAAAACCTCAAAATAAAAATACAGAGGCAATGCTCTATTTTCTTTGCTCCAGGATCTTTTTGTACAGAGAAGTCTTTTAAAATAATTACACAGGACAGAGTATTCCACCACCATAAAATGATTTATATTCATTAAGCAAAAACACTTACATATTCATCCTCTTTTACTCAGAGGGATTCACCAAAACATTTTCACAAAAATTACTCTACCTCCTATGAAATTTTACACCACTGTGTGTAAATATTTCATTTACATTCATTGCTATGTGAAAACAAAATTACAGAGTTTTACACATTTACCTTTTCACCTGTGTGAAACAATTCATGGATTTCAACAAAACTATCCACTGGTTTTCTTCATTTACTTCTCCTCCTGCACTGCTATGCAATCTTTACATTTCTTACGTTACCAAGACAAAACATTTTTACTCTGCTGCTGCACTTTCTTTTTACATTACAAAACCAAAAGAAAATTCATGCACTTCTTGCGTTCCTCCCCTGCAATAGAAAATCAATCTCTGGTCTCCATTCGCTGCGGCGAATCCCTGCAATACAATATTTTTTTCTGTATTTTTCATTCGCTGCTACGAATTGGTCTTCACACTCTCCCCATGTGCAAAAAATCTTAAATTACATTGAGTCAACGCTCCTACTAAAACGTATACCATACATTTCGAAATAATAAAAAAAGCTTACATTAAATTTATGCCCATACTTTGTATTAACCCGCCGTAAGAAACATTAAAAAACATTACCAAAAATATGACAATGTATTAACTTAGGTATGGGACGGTCCATGTTGCATTTAATTTATCAGGCCCGTATGTACTTTGGAAAATTTATCGGTGGTGAACCTTTCCTTGAATCGAACGGTGGAGAGAGAACACTATAATCGAACGGCGGAGGATGCATATCGGAAGACCCTTTCTCACGGTACTTTACACCAAAGTTGCACTGTGGTAAATCGACGGACGTAAATGCTGGAGGTCATCGGACGAGGGATATCAATATCGGAAGGGGTGAGTTGACTGAGTGTTACCTTCCGAAAAGTGTCAGGTGATGATGTCACGGTTGTCCACATGTTTGCGTCGGAGCACCTTCGTACAGAAACCACTTTTGCCAAAGAGCGGTGCAATGGCTTCCTGGCGGTTTAGGTTTGCTGCTGGGTGGTTTCGGGGGTTGAACGGTCAGCGTTGAACGCTGGCCCGCGCGCAGCAGTGGAATTACAATTTTAACACTCCCCTTTAATTTCACCTGCTGGGCATTCGGTCATACCCAGACACTTCCTCAAAAATTCAAAGCTTTTCTGATCTAGTGGCTTTGTCAAGATGTCTGCAACCTGTTCTTGTTTCCTGCAATGTTCTAGGACGATTTCTCCATTGTTCACCAATTCTCTGATGTAGTGAAACCTTGTATCAATGTGTTTCGTTCTCTTATGAAACACTGAATTCTTTGACAATGCAATAGCTGAGCTATTGTCGCAAAAGATCACTGTCGCTTTTACCTGCTCTTGGCCTAAGCTCCTCAACATTCTTCTCATCCAAACTGCTTGACATGCTGCTGCTGTAGCTGCCACATATTCAGCCTCTGTTGTAGACAATGCTACAATGGACTGCT
>APFE030232195.1:47351-89591 GCA_000404065.3 Pinus taeda | reverse complement strand
TTTGAGAGTTCAAGAGTCGGATATGTATGCAAAATGCACTTCTCCTTCGTAATCATCCAACCAGAGCACCCACAAGGAGATGATTCTAACTCGCCACCTCGAAGAATTCGGTGGCATTTTCAGCTAATACCTAAAGCATTTCTAGAGAAAAACGAATGACAGATTTATTCCTTTCAATTTATGAAACAAAAATCACCCCTATTGTTGTGAAGATTTTCGAGATTTTCCAAACATTCAATAAACATCCAGGATGGACTCCACACAAGGCATTATTCATATGACAAGGTCCCCATACATTCAAGAAAGATTTTAAGTGGCTCTCTTGGACTCACCAAGTTTCGACCTTGCGAACTACCATTGGATAATAAAGAAAATCATATTGAACTGCATTACAAAGGCCTCCCTGAAATGGCTCTGGTTGGGAGTAGGAATAGAGTCTAGAAGGTTAAGTGACCATGGAAGGAGATTACTATGAAGAAGGCCATAATTATGGAACAAGAATTGGGGATGATGTAGAGTGGGAGGTGAAAATGACCATCAGGGGTTTCAACGTGCTATAGGACAAGAATGGTCTATGGAGATGTTCCTAAGGGGAATTCACCACTATTATTGACAAGATTCTTGAAAGATTTCCAAATATTCCATAAACAGTTGGATCAGATTTGAGAAAAACATTCTTGACTTGAAAGTTGAGAGACTCTCCACACATTCCAGAAAGAATCATGACATAAAAACTTTGGGTCGATTTTCACAGTAAAAAGTATGAAACTAGATGTTTTAGCTTACAAACACTAAAAAGTATGTAAATTGGTGTTGACTTTGTTTGGAATGCCAGAGGATTTATTTAATGACCAAAAGTCTACCCAAAATTCATAGGGTTTCGACCTCATGACCTACCACTAGCAGATAAAAAAAATCCTATTGGGATGGATTGCAGATGACTTTGTGAAATAACCTAGGCTAGAGGAGCAGGAATCGGCTTAATTGGAAGGTCGATGACCGATCAAGGGAGCTTTCTATAAAAAAAGGCCATAATGATGGAACGATAATTGGGGACAACACGGAAAAGGAAAGAGAATGGGACCATTGAAGATTTCAACGTGTTATGGATTGATAATGGTCTTTGGACAGGTCCATGATAGGAATTTGCCACTATTATTGACAAGATCATCAAGACACTTTTCATATATTCAATAAATGGCTAGGCCAAGCTAGAGATAAAAAATCTTATTGACATGAGAGACTTGCCAGATATTCAGGAAAGGCTTGAGCCAAAAAAATTCCATGTTAGTTTCAAAATAGAGATATTAAACTTGATTTTAAAGCAAATGAGCGCTTAAACATATTAAACTCATTTTTTGCATGTTGTCACCTACGAAGGATTATTTTATTTGACACGTTAGAGAATTTCTTTTATGTCAAAAAAGCTATCCTAAACTCATTGGGATTTGACCTAGTTACTTATCACTAACAAATAAAGAAAGTATATTGGAATGGATTGTAGAGTGCTTTATGAAACAAACTAGCCAAGGGGAGAAGGGATATATTCTGGAAGGTTGAGTGTCCAGTCAAGGGAGGTTGCTATCAAAGAGGGATCAAATTATGAACAAGAATTTGGGATGATGTAGAGACGAAAAGGGAAAGTGACTATAGAGGGTTTCACGGTGCTATCGAGCAAGAAGTATTTTTTGAAAGGTTCGTGGGGGGAATTGAAAGGGAATGGGAACATGAATTTAAAGTGAGAGAAAATGAGAAAAGGTTCAATTTATGAGAAGTCGAAAAGGATAATTGAATCGGAAAGAAAATTTAAAGGGATGGAGACAAAAGGAGAAAAGGTTCTTTTGATAGGAATAATGAAAGAGAAAGGGGCGATCCTTCTTCACAAGGTGGGGAACAATAGGACCTTTCCATCTTGAATAGAATTTCACTTGGTGATCTTACTTTCAACTCCAAACCTATCACTTCCACCTTGACAATATTACTTGAGAAAATATTAATGGCACAAAGACTATTGTGCTACTGTTTGCAATGACATTCTTAAGGTAAGCTTCTTCCTCTCACTTATATGTTGTTCTGTTTAATTAGACAGTTGAATTTTTCTTTAATGTGGTTCTCCGAGGAGTTATCTTTTTGTTTGCTTGTCCTTTTTTCCTAAGTTTGTTTGTTTGGTGTTTATCTTTTCTAATACAATCTCCCAAGGCTATTACATAACCGTAAAATCATATTAGTGTTATTTATTTCATTAATTTATTACCAAATCTTAGCATCTCAAATTGTCATTTTAGAGAGGTTTAGACTACAATTATATGTCAATTTACTAAAAAACCAACCTTATGTATTGAAATTATAAAGTTGCACATTAGATGCTCCCGTAGAGAAAATCAAACCAAAATAGAACATTTGAAAATATTGTATTTTGAAATATTGCTTGCAAGCGTGTTTGGAAAAAATGATTTCTTCTTATAAAAATACGTTTATATGTAGTTTAGTAACAAACCTTTTCATTTCTAGTTCTCCATATTTATTGAACTCGAGAGGTGAAAAATGTTGACCTATTAGGAGGTGAAGGCTAGGGAAAAGGCATGGCATGATTTCCATATCAAGCAAAATAAATCCCAGGTTGATGATCTTGTGTTGATGTATGACAACGAATTTATGAAACACCCTAGGAAATTTCATATGCATTAGCTTGGATTGTATCTTATGCAGTATGTCACAAATGCAATGACAGTACAATCGGAGAAACTGAATGAGGATCCCATGAATGAACTTGTCAAAGGGAACCGACTAAAATTGTCTAGAGACAATTACCCCACTTTCCAAAGTTGATGTGTTTGTAGGGGTAAAAAATATTTGTTTTTGTAACCTTATTGGCATTCACAGGTCAACATTGTGAAGTAGAGAGCCCAAAGAATGTTGTGTTGGCAGGAACAATGTGACTAACTTGGAAAAGTAGATATATCTTGTTGCAGTGAAGGGCTAACACATTGTGCACCAAGAACATTGCACAGCCACGTGTATAAGCATTCAAGGAAAGTGTGTAGTACCAGTGATAACATGAAAAGTGGACTACATCTAGTGGTCAATGATGCCAATAGAAACCAAGAAATTGTAGAAAAAGGAACCAGTAAAAGCATGTGCCACCCATGTGGATGGGCATTGTGGAAATATATTAAAAGGGACATTAAATCTATTAAAGAAAAATGTGTCCTAGATCAGCGGAAATGTTAGGAAGGTTGCTTGGCATGAATTCTACCATGGCTAGAATCACAAACTATGTTCATGCCTAGTGAAGTTATTATAAGATATAACCAAGATTACTAAAAGTTATTGTTCTTGAAATTGTGCACAAGGCATGTAAGTCACTAAGACTTCATCCAGTTCTTTTCTCATTGTCTCATATTTGTAAGAGTAAAGTCGAGGCGTGAAGCAAAAAACTAATCAAAATGTAGTTGCAAATGAATTTTGTATTTGTTAGATACATATGCCATGGCCTCATCATTAGTTCCCAATAAATCAAGGACAAAAGTCGCTAGTGGTGTGCGGCCTCCACAACTTGTTGCAAAATAAAAAACTCAGTTGTTGAAAGAGCCAAAGTATAAATTGTTAACACCTTCAATTCTGAAAGGTGTTATCAAATAAGGTGGCATGCTCAACATGATCGACAAGCTGAAATTTAATGAACACTTTGTCACATACCCCAACAATTTTCCCCAATTTGCTCAGGTAAAGTACATGACTATCATAGTCCAACCAAGACTTCCACGGGTTTGTGAACCTCAACAATGGACTAAGGGGGTTGATAAATCAAGTATTTTAAATTTTTTAGATATCCCCCATTTTGGTCTAGTAATGAAGTAAATATTTGTGTTAAATTACTCCCGGTTGCGTACAAAATAGAAATGTGGCTCTGTGAACCTATAGAAATTGATTCATAACTCATATCTAGGATTTATGGGTTAACCATTTCATAAAAAGAATGAAAATGATGTTGGTAAAGAGGTGATAGAAAAATACAGTGCAGTTTGTGGATGGAGGGGGATATTAATATCCTCTATAAGTGATGAGCAGGTGAATTTTTCCACGCTATTAATTTCTTGTAAGTTTCTTAGGAAGTGCCAAAAGGAGCATTGACGTGTAGGAGAAGTGGCTATTGCAACGAAATGTGGCACACGTGTCACCCTACTGAGTGCTCGTGCAAAATTTGGTGCTCCAAACGGTTCTCTGTTCCGGACAGATGTGGGTGACATCATCAACATTTTCTTACAACTATCCAGGGCCTCAGCTTCAAACGTGACTAATTGCTTGACACAGAGATCAATGCACCACTTTTGTGTCTTCAACATCCGTTCCCCATTTCCCACAATTTCTAAAAATGTATCGTGCTTATTGTACATAGTCACTGATCTCTCGGGTTCTCCTCTTACCATAAAAGACTTTGTGACCTGATTTGACTCAAACGTATTAGAAGCCTTCTACCAGCTTATCTGATTGAAAGTGTAAGAGGTGAGGGTCCTCAAATGAATGTCCCCCACATATGGAACCGGATTAAATTCTCTATCAACACGTAGGAGATACTCATGCATGTAAAGCTCACACATCAAATGCTAAGTTGGCACATCATGGGCTCTCAATATCTGGAGGAACTGTACACCATCCTCAATCTCATGACTAATTTCTTTCTTGATGCTTTCCAAACAGAAGAAAAGAAAACATTCATGCAAAAATAAAGAGTAACTAGAAGCAGGAGGGTGACATGCCATCACCTCCTGTGCTAAATTGAGAATTCGTTCTTTGTCGGATTTCAATTCTGCCACTTGCCTTTCCAGCCGCTCCACCTTGAGTTGCTGCTTTGCATACCTCAATCACATTATATCTATGTGCTCCACATATTGGAAGATAGTCGTGTATGCTCGTTCTTGGGCTCTCTTCACTTCGTTCTAATATCGCGCCATGGTGGATTTCCAAGTTTGTACTTCAGCCGTCAAAGAAAACTCACTGCCTTCAAACAAATACTCGATAAGGTCTGTCTGAGTGGCAATAGAGGTTGTTTCCACTTCATCTACCTGTGCCTCTGCTTCGGCCATCGTGGCTTTGGGCTTCTTATCATGCCACTTATATTTCTTCACTTGTTTCTTCAACCGGTGCACCTGCCTTCTTAGCCTCTTCACCTCTGTTTTGAGTTGTATTGTTTCTTTGAATTGCAGCTAATATTTTTGCTTAACACGAAGCCTCCATTGCTCACACAACTCTATCCATTCTTGTTTGACCACCACCTCATCTGGTACTGTAACCGGTTCGACCAGTGGTGGATTACTCGAGGGAGTATCCACACGGTTAATTGATTGGGCTGCTTTGCTTTGTCTCTCTTCCTTGGTAGCAACCGCTTACTTACTGACTCCTGCCTCGACCTGCTGTGAAGCTATCTCGATAGGTGGTGGACTCACTTGATGGGTGTCCATCGGTGTTTCAGCCAAAATTTCCCCTCCATGTTCCCTTGTTTCAGAAACACCTGTCTCTTCCTCTCTTTTGGGTTCCTGGGAAAGGTCTCTCTGGAAGTTTGCGGCCAACAAACTTGTGGCAGTTGGTCCCTTATTTGACCCATCAAACTTCAAAATCGGCGAAATGACAACATCCTCCCCTACGTGTTAGGAAGAGCGAGACACCCTCGCCCCTTTTGGAATGGAGAAGTAAGAGGAAAATTGAAATAATTTTCCTACCTGATCTATCTCGTCCCCATCTGTGACCTCGAGCTCTTTCCCTCTGTCTGCAACATCTTTGCTCTGGGTTAAAACCCCTGTCTGTGCAGTCCCCCATTTCGAGGTTGACGTTGGTTCTTGTCGAGCAGCATCAGTCTCAGCATCTAATTCCTCTGCATACCAGGGCTGGATGGGTTGATGGTGGTTCTTGTGTAACACCACCTTCCATATCTAGCAATTCTTGATCAAACGATGCTGGCACTGTTTCTTCCAGGACGCCATTGATAAAAATGGATTCTTGCATCATTATGTCAATTCCGTCCATTATACCTATAGCCTCTCCTTCTGTTGGCCCCACGGTTCTTTCAGCTTCAGGCCCCTCTCGTCCTGGTTCATCTTCCTCCATCGGTTCCACGGTCGAGAGTGGTCCTTGTGGGACACCCTCGGTCGCAATATTAACGCATTCTTCCACCTCAGCCTGATGTGGTACCTCTTATCTTGTTATAGCGCTGCTAATTTTCTCCACTGGCTCCATAGTCGAGGCTGGTTCTTGTGAGACAGCCTCGGTCGTGGTGCTGGTGACCCTTTCTATATCGGCCGCTTGCTACAACACTTTTTCTTCCAATGGTTCTTTGGTCGAGGTTGGTTCTTGTGGGGCAGCCTCGACTATCCTCTCCGGTTCACGCTCCCGATTTTGTTTCAGCCCCTTGGGTTCCATCTCCATTTCTTCTGGTTCTTCTTGGTCTATGTGTTCGTCCTCTCCTCTGGGTTCTTCCTCCATCGCTTTCGACTCTTCTTCTCTAGTGGCTCTAGTAGCTGCTATCTCTTCCTCTGTAGAATCCCGGAATGTTTCCCATGGGATTTGAAGTCAATCGATTGCATGCATAACTAACAGCCGGACCAACCCATGGTTGGTAATGACTACCGCAACTTGTTGTGAACGCCGAGCAGATTGCGCCATCATCTGGAGACTTTTTAACAGGAAGAACGACATATTCAAGGAGAAGGCTTTCGACTGTGGGAACCAGAGGTGAGCCAACATTCTGAAATGATATTTAAACACGGTGGTATACCTCCCCTTGCAAGTTATGTATCTCACTACAAAACCTGCTACCTCGCCCCATGGGTGTGGTAATGAATTCAAGTCATACCCCCGACCTTTCTGAAAAACATTCTCTCTGGCTTGCAAAAATGCTTCAGGGAACTCCGGGAGGGAGGTTCTTCGCGAAAACCATCTCTGCCCCTGTTGGGATAGCCCACTGACCTCTACAATGGTTTCCTCTATAACAGGAATTTCTATCCCCCAGACCCAAGAGCTCCCTTACTCTAAATTGAGTGCAAATTCAATCGCAATTGCCTCATTAAACCCCTGCAACATGTCGAGATAGATGTTCCACCCTGCATTTTCAAAAACATGCCATACTTCCCGATTATTTCGGACCATTGTCGTATCCTCCAGCTCATGGTGCACAACCAACCCACCCATCGTTGTAGGAACTGGATCGACACGATGGATACAGGCGGTTGGTAGGGGGTGTAGGAATTTACAGGGTAAGTTCCTCAGATAGAACACCAAAGGACACCACTCACAAACAGATCACAGATCAATACACTAGTATTGGTGACGTGGTTAAAACCCTCAAAGAGGGAAACAATCCATGGCCTTAGCCAACGCGGCCACTTCAAGCAATTTATTAATAAAAGAATGAAAATTTACATAAGCTTCTCTCATGAACGGTTACCCTAAAAATGACCCTCCATGCTCTCTAAATAGAGATCATGGACCAATCGGGTGTTAAGCCACAGATCAAGTGTTGGTAATACCGAGGATAGAATGAACCGTTGGATCACTACATATCGTGTACACCGGATTGTAAGTTACAAAGGTACATAGTAAAGAAACACACTTTACCTAACTCTACACAAGACCAAGTTATACTTAACTATTTCCTATGTGTCAGAATATCCTAACAGGGGGAGAATAATAGCAATCCAAACTGACGATGGCAATAATGTTAGCATGGTGGCCATGAGGTAAAAGAATGGTAATAATGACTGGTACACCTCAAAAAACACAGTAAATAATGGCAGGGTATGGTAGTACAAGTGAATGATTATGGTGATTGAATACAACATACCAGGGAAATGACCGATAACGTTTTTGGCTTACGATTTCAAATTCCAATGCATCAAAATCATGATTACAAAATCGCAATATTTTTGGTTTCGGTTCGCATTAGATTTGGTAATGATGTAATATAATTACAATTTTAGGTATGTCGTCGTTTAGTTATGACGGGACCCCCCACCCCCCCAACTAAAATGCGGTTGTTTGCGGCACGTACTGGTCTGTTCTTTGGAATATTTTAATTAAATTTGTAAGAGTCAATGAAGGCATACCTGACCACCTACTTGGCGGTGGAGTAACAACAAAAATAACTAGTGGAGTAATAGCAACGACGGAGTAATAGCACCGACGGAGTAACAACACCGGTGGAGTAACAAAATGATAGAGTAACAGCAGCGACGGAGTAACAACAACGACGGAGTAAGAACATCGATGGAGTAACAACAACGACAAAGTAACACCACCTGCGGAGTAACAACAACGACAGAGTAACAACACTAGCGGAGTAATAGCAACGGCGGAGTAACAGCATTGGCGGAGTAACAACAACGGTGGAGTAACAACATCGGTGGAGTAACAGCAACGGCGGAGTAACAACGCTAATAGAGTAACAACGACGACGGAGTAACAGCACCAACGGAGTAATAGAAACGATAGAGTAACAACACTGGCAGAGTAACAACAACGGTAGAGTAACAACACCGGCGGAGTAACAACAACGACTGTTACTTGGAAAATTTCTCAGTTTCTCCTAGCCATAATTCGGTTCTTATTCCTGCAAAAGACAAACAAGTAAGTAGTAACAACATATATATATATATTAACAGAAGGTAGAAAGAGTGTTCTCTACACCAACAACCATTAAACATGACGTATCAGAAAGATGTTTAATGAAGGCATCCTTAGAAGTTGGATGGTGATATAACTTCAGACATTGTCTGTTCACTAGGAAGGAAGTACGATTTTCATCTGTCATAACCAATCTGACTGTTTCATTGTCGAATACATCATCCACTTCATAGGGTCCCATCCAACGAGTGTGAAGCTTTCGTTTAAAATCTTTGAACCGGGAGTCATAGAGAAATGCCTAGTCCCCTGTATGAAACACCTTATTCTTGATAAATTTATCATGCCATTTCATTCTTTGTTGTTGGATAGCAGTGGTTCTCTGGACATGCACAGAACGAATCTCGTCTAACTCATTGAGTTGTTCCAATCGGTGTTTTTGGGCCTCTGATAAGTCTAACCCCACTTCCAAAGCCGTTCTGGGCATATTGATCTCGAACTCTACTGGAAACAAGGGAGACTTCCCATAGACTAGCTCAAATGGTGAAAACCCGATTGTATTCTGCCATGTAATCCTATACTCCTAAAGAGCTTCTGGAATTTTTTGCGACCAATCTCGGCGATGACTTGCTATAGTTTTTGTCAAGATATTTTCCGATACCTTGTTTGTACTTTCTACCTGTCCATTCGCTTGGGGATAAGGAGTTGTCACTCTGTGTTTAACCCCGTATTTCTGCATAAGCCTCCCTATCATGTGGGATGTGAACAATGCTCCTCCATCCGAAACAATTTCTCTTGGGGTACCATATCGGGAAAAAAGATGTTCAAAAAGGAAATCTGCAACCACTTGTTCTGTTGCTTTCGCAACCGCATTGGCTTCCACCCACTTAGTCACATAATCAATGAAAACCAGGATGTGAACCTTCTAGTGAGAAGGTGGGTTGAAGGGCCCAACGAAATCGATGGCCCACTTCTCAAAAGGTTCAAGGACTATCTGGGGCTGTAATGGAATTTCATCCGATTTCCCAGGTTGTCCCATCTGTTGACAGGTGTCACATCTTCGGACATAATCTCTAGCATCGCGAAAGATAGAAGGCCAACAGTATCCCAATTGCAGCACCTTGTGGCCTGTTCGTTTCTCTGCAAAATGTCCTCCACAAGGTCCACCATGGGTAGCCTTCAATATCTCATAGATATCATCCTCTGATACACAGCACCGAATCTGTTGATCAACCCCTGTATGAAAGAGGTATCCTGCCATCCATGAATATCAGGTATTATGATGAATAATTTTCCGTTAATCCTTATATGACAAATGACGAGGTACCTTCCCTGTAGCAAGATAGTAAGCAATATCTGCATACCACAGAGTGTTAGCGGAAATTGCAAAGAGATAGTCATATGGAAAGTTATCTTCAATAGATGTACCTTCGGCATTATTTTCTAACCTAGACATAAAATCAGCAACCACGTTGTCCTTCCCTGGTTTATCTACTATGGTAATGTCAAATTCTTGAAGTAGCAAAATCCATCTTGTAATACCACCAGGAGTAACGGGTTTATTCATCAGGTAACTGATGGCTGCATGCATGATTAGTATGCAAAAAGGTGGGGTAACCAGTGATATAGTGCCGAAACTTGTTGATGGCGTAGATGACAACAAGGAATTCTTTTTCAATCACTGTGTAGTTTAACTCAGTAGGAACCAAGTTCTTACTAACATAGTAAATTGCATATGGTACCTTATCCACTTGCTACCCCAAAACTGCCCCAACTGCTGTCTCGGAAGCATGAGCATGAATATGGAATGGTAATGCCCAGTCTGGCCCTCAAAGGATCGGAGCGCTACATACCAGTTCCTTGATCTTCAAAAACGTTGCATCACAGTCATTTGTCCACACAAATTTTGCGTCTTTTGTCAGTAATTGAAAAGCGGATGTGATGTCTTAGCAAAATTTTCTATAAAGCGCCTGTAATAACCAGCGCAACCGATAAAGCTACGTACCTGTGTAGGTGTTCTGGGTATTGGAAAATGTTGTATTACCTTTATCATAGCTGAATCCATCCAGATTCCTACAACCCAAAGCAAGTGTCCCAGGACTATTCCTTCGTTCATCATCATATGGCATTTTTCCGTACTTAAAGAGACACGCACCTGCTTGCATCTTTCAAGAAATTTTTCTAGCTTCCCCAATGCTTCTTCGAATTAATCTCCATATGCCGTGAAATTGTCCATATAAATCTCAACACTATCATCCATCAAATCAGAAAAAATCTCCAAGATTGCCCTCTGGAATTTTGTAGGCACATTACAGAGGCCGAATGGGAGGACCCGGTATGCGAACGTTCCCCAAGGGCATGTGAAAGTGGTCTTATCTTAATCTTCAGGAGTTATATGGATCTGGTTGTACCCGCTAAATCCGTCCAAGAAGGAGAAAAACTTCTTCCCAGCCAACATATCCAAGACTTGGTCAATGAATGGTAATGGAAAATCGTCTTTCTGAGTTGCCTTATTTATTTCTCTATAATCCACGCATATCCACCATTTACCGTTTTTCTTAGGGACCATTACCAATGGGAAAACCCATTGGCTCTCTGAAATGGGGTAGATAAATCCCATGTCCCACAGATTTTGAAGCTCTTCCTTAACAATGTTTTTTAGAGCGGGGTTCATTCTCCTCTTGGGTTGCCTCACAGGATGATAGTCCTCCTTAATGTATATGTGATGGGTGCATAGATTAGCAGGAATCCCATTCATATCTGAGTAGTCCCAGGCAAAGGCTTCTTTGTGTTTCTGAAGAACATCCAAGATTTGTTTCTTCTGGGACTCTAATAGATCTAGATTGATATTCAGGGCTTTTCCAGGTTCTATTTCCACATAAATACTTTCATGGGGCGTAGTTGTAGGTAGCTCATCAAATCCATCTGTTGTTCCAATACTTTCCTGTGTCTCACAACTCAAGGCAGACTCCCAGATTTGCTGATTTAAATCTGAAACAGAACAGGGATCCCTAATAAAGGTAATAATTGTGTCATCTTCCGTTTTTGTTTTCAGCTGGAGGGCCTATCCAATAGTAAGAACTGGTCTTAATTCCTCATTTTCGGATTCAGACTCTTTCCTTAGTAAAGATTTCTTGCGGCCTGTTGGTTTTGCTGATGGGTTAGGTTCTGTGGGAGGATATAATACTAAATTCTTAGTGTTTTGTTAGAATTAAGAACATAGAAGATGAATTGGTTTGGTCAAATAATGGAGCCGAGTCAAACATTATAGGAGGGACTATTTTTCTTAAGATAACTATAATGGAAAAAGCAACATCGAAAAAAGAAAATGGTAATGGTGAGCACCTGTGTATCCTGAAGCCCATCAGTGGTTTGCTTCCTGCGTCCCATTCCCGCTGAGAATTTGTCACACAGAAGCTGAAAATGAATCCCACAATAATGAAATCCAATTGCTTACCGAAACAGATAAATTCAGCGGGTTATCCAAATTTCTATCTATAAATAAAATGAAAAATAAGAAAATATACCCATCGATGAGGAGTTGATCCAGTGGACTGGCGCTGGGAAGAATATGAACAACACACAGTGGTCAGACATTATTTTGATTTGTGACTCTGATGCCTGAAGTTGTTGCTCTGCTCGCTGAACATGCCTGTAAATCCACGCACTAGGTCCCACTGGCACAGGGATCCACCTCGTCCACGCTTCTCATGTTCTCCGTATAACAGTGCGGGTGGATGGGTGCCAGGTCATCCATTTGTTCATATATTCAAAACAAATAATCGAAGGTTCACATGTCGTTGACTATTAAACCCAATCGAATCTAAGCTAAGAAAACACATATTTTTGGTCATTTCATTACATGCAATGGAATACCAGTCGATCACAAATACAGAAAGCATCAACATGGTTTTACAAAGCCCTTGGTCACATGCTCAGTGGTAGTCTTCGATGCTGAGGGAGATCATCTCACCATCACTTCAAGGTTTGCGAAGTATGCACTGCTTATCAATTTTTAACCATCACACTGGACGCCCTGAAGTAGAGGTTGAGGATTTATTGGGTACTAAATATTACATCCGCAACCCATCTACATTCGCTTTAAAGATTCTATTGTCTGCAAATTTAATGGGAAATGGCCTGCTACATATATATTTCTTAAAAATATATATGTATTACAAAATATTCGTACATGTCTGTGCTGGTTGAATAAGATTGGCATCATGCAGCACAGTCACTCTGTTTTTTCACAGAAACACCGCGCAGAGGCTGAACAAGTCTCTGGATCGATCAGAGATAGCAAATGCCCGCACCCTAATGAGATATATATACTCTTTGTTTCTCCTTCCAGCCTTATAGTTATCGGTGCATAAGGACTTCTTCCCAAGCCCAACGAGGTAAGGGAACGCTACATCCACAACAGTACAATCAGAGAGCCTTGTCATCCATAATTGCATAAGCAAAAGCACAAACAATATAAGTAAAAGCACAACGACGGCCTTTTCATACAGAATTGCATATAGAACAGAGAGTACAAACACAGAGCCTTATCATCCATAATTGCATAAGCAAAAGCACAAACAGTATAAGTAAACGCACAATGATGGCCTTATCATACAGAATTGCATATAAAACAGAGAGCAGAGCTACCACTTGTATGCATTTAACAACAAAATTGATAACAGAGAGCTACTTATATGCATTTAACAAAATTGAATTAACAAAAGAAAGACACACATAAACAAAGAGACTATACAGAAGTTGATCATATAAGATGAACATTAACCAAAGAAGACGGAGAAAGTTGAAACAAAGAGACTACACAGGATTTTGCCAGAAGAGAGGAGGATGGGGATGACGATGTGGATGTGGCAGGATTTAATTATGTGCCTCTATTTAAATCTATAACTAGAAAAAGAAGAAAAGCAGAGTCTCTATTTGAATTTATAACTAGAAAAAGAAGAAAAACAGAGACTCGATGCATAGAAATTCACCTAATCTACCTGCGATTGATTGAATCCCATCCCATGCAAATATGAATTCATATAAATACGTTTAGCCTAGAAATTTCTGTGCATTCAAAAACTGAAGCAGGGCATGTACCAATTCATAATTAGGCAAGTTCTGTGGATTCAAAAACTGAAGCAGGTGCCCATTCATATTTGCGTGTTTAGCCTGGTAATTCAATATATGCTAGAACAGAGCTAATTGCATGAAATAATTACAAAATCATATTAATTCTAATTCTTGCAGTGTATGCCAATTACTAAGCCAATCTAATCTAACATCTGTGTGAAGGTTACATGTACAAAAATTTGCATACCTAGGATTGAAGAGGATATGGGTGGGTATCTCCTCATTCACATACCTTTCGCTCCGGTGATGTCTGTCTACCTTGAGAAAATGGATGTGATATATGTTTACCTTCAACTCCACGTACCACGCAACACAACAACACACAAACGAGACCAGACCATACCAGACAACACAAAACTCATACAGAGACCAGACAAGACTACACAAAACTCATACAGAGACAACCAGACTCACAAACATACATGACATGGAGCTCCATTGATGGTCACATTGACATCGATAAGGCAAGGAATTTCATAGAGAAAATTTAGTTTATACATCATACAGTACAAGAACAACTTGAGAAAAGTCAAAGCAGCTACAAGGCAAGGCATGACAAACACCGGGTTGATCACAAATTTCAATTTGGCGATGAAGTTTGGTTATATATTATCAAAGAGAGACTTCAAGGGGAAGGTAAAAATCTTAAGCCAATCTGTTATGGTCCTTCTAAAATTCTGGAAAAGATTGGTAACAATGCATTTAAGCTTGATCTTCCTCCTTATATGAAAGTATACTCTATTGTTAATGTTGCGAATTTGAGATTATTTGAGCCTCCTTTGATTGATGATTAAGGAGAGCATGTTCAGCGTCCATCAATAGATGATTTCTCACCAGAATATCTAGATGAACTTCAGCAAGATCTCATACTTGATAGAAGAATTAGGACTTTGAAGAGAGGGGATGTCGAATACCTTAGAGTGGGACTCATGGGACAGAAGCCTTCCCAAGCCAAATGGTTGTAGATCGAGAAGGTGAGGAAGTTTTACCCTCACCTATTGAACAATTGATAGTATCTTTTGGGGTCCAAAAGGCTTCTAGTGGAGAAGAATGATCAGGTGCTCCATATTTAGCTCAAAAATCAAAGTTTTTAGAATGGCTTTAAACCTGAATGACCACATCCTTCACAGAAAAATTGTCCTAACTTAACTCATTTAGCCGAAAATTGAGTTCGTATGAGAACGTTATTGTGTTATGATTGCTTTGCTAAAGATGCGAAATTTGCAACAACAAAAAAAGCCCAGTCACTGTACAGTCAGTAATCTATATTATTGACCTAGCAAGTGACTAGGTAGGGTCAATTATGGTCAAAAACAAATCACAAATGGACAAGTGGCATCATTTCATTGGGTTACACAATTTGTGTGTTGGCACAATTTGATTGCTTTATTTTTGGACCAATGAAAGAATGCCACGTGGCAAGCCTGGAGGCTGCCACGTGGCAACTCCCAACGGCCTAAGCAGAGTGTAGTTCAAAAAAAATTTGGTGGAAGTTGGAGTCTAACCCACGACCCCTGGCACACAGTCCACACGCCTTAACTGCCTCTGCTACAAGGTGATGCTTAGCCCATTAGCTCACCAATTGTATTTAAAGTTTAACGTGTTTTGAATGGGCAGTTAGGAGGGTCAGATCGCAAGCCATCCCTTCGCATGTGATCATAACAACAAACATCGCAGTCATGTTTAGTGTTAACCTGACATAAAGTTCACCAACACCACAACACTCTCCCATGTGAATGCAAAGAGTGTTACCGCAATGGTTGGGTAGGCGGTTATGTTAACCGTGCCCCAAACAAACCTGCGACGGTTAATACAATGTTAACTCCACATGTGAACACCACAATGCAGTCAAGGTTACGGTTTATCTGATGGTTTCGATAAACTCCAAAAAACCGCAACATGTGTCCAGTTTTCTGGCCAGTTAAGTTTACGGTTAGCCTAATCTGTGTGATTAGCACTAAACCATAAATTAAACTAGACTTAACACTAATTAACTGCGGTTTAGAATGACGGAAGTTTTGGCGGTGCCACCAATTTCGGGCCCGCCTCAACATTTAGCGGGGCTAACTGGAGTCATTCCAAATTTAGAGGAGTTTTTTCTAGGAAAAGACTGTCTAAGTCATAAAGAAGGCAAATTTTGACCAAATGGAGCTCAGGAAGAGGTGTTCTTAGCTAATTTTGACATTTTGAACATATGGTGTAGGTATCAAGAGCCATAAAGGTTTGTAGGAATAAAAAATCGATATTGAGCTAAAACAGAGGCCCAAGCCATGGAAGCTGGACCAAGGAGATGTAGCCCAGGAGGGGTGAACACCTTCATCAAAACATTGTGTTAAAGTGTCTCTTTGATTGTTTGTTGTACTTTGAATGTCTGTTGTTCAATATTTGTTTTTGGAACTATTTTTCTCATGAATGTCATATTCAAATGAAGGAAATTTACTTGTTTACATGTACAAAAACTAAGGAAACCACAGTACAAGAAGCAATAAGAAAGCACAGGTTTAGAAATTTGTAATTGATATTAGCACATCGTAAACTAACAATAAAAAATAGATCATGGGCTACCTTTGAATTGTGTTGAAAAGCAAAATATGTCCACTATAATTTAATATTTTAGATTCAACGGCCTCTCAGTCATAGGATCTGTCCCTCCAATCCACGACACATGATGGAATCTCAACTGCTAGATATGGAACTCACGTTGCAACACGTGGCTACGTCTCGACTGCCAGATCTAGCCATTAGACTTGGGACACATGGCAGCATCTCAACCGCCAGATTTGGTTGTTAGATTTGGGACACATGGAAGCATCTCAGCCACCATATCTGGCCCTCAGATTGGTGACATGTGTCGGTCTCATAGCTGCCAGATCTAGCCCTCAAATTGGCAACATGTGTCAATCTCATAGCTACCAGATCTGGCCATCATATTCATGAACTGTGGCAAATGTTTAGCCACTAAATCTGGCCATGTGTCTTCACGACATATGGCACAATATCAGTCGTTAGATATGGTATCACAATAGCAACACTTGGCGCCCTTTCATACGCAAAAATTTTCCCTCTGATTTGTGACACATGGTGGAACGTTGAACACCATATCTGGCCTTCAAATTGGCGACATGTGGCAGTCTCTCACCAGCCAAACCTGGCCCTCGAGTTTGTGACACGTGGCGACATCTCAGCCACCAGATATAGCCCTAGGATTCGCAACACATGGTGTCTTCTCAACTACCAAATTTGGCCCTCGGATTGGCGAAACGTGGTAGAATCTCAGCTGCCGGATCTAACCCACCGATTGGAGACACGTGGCAACATCACAACCGCTAGATCTGACTATCAAATTCATGACATGTGGCACCATCTCGATCATTAGATCTCATATCATATTCGCGACATGTGGTAGCCTCTAAGCCACAAGATCTATCCCTTTGATTATGTGACACGTGGCAGAATCTCAGCCACGAGATCTGGCCCATGGCGGAATCTCAGCCACCAGATCTAGCCCGTCTGATTCATGACACATGGTAGCATCGCAACCACTAGATATGGACATCAGATTCACAACATGTGGAAGCAACAAAATCACTAGATCTAGTCGTTAGATTCACGACATGTGGTAGCATCACAATCGTTATATTTGGTCGTTAGATTCACGACACATGGCACCATCTCTGTTGTTAGATCTCATATCATATTTTTTACATGTGGCAACCTCTAAGCTACAATATCTACCCCTCTTATTGTGCGACACGTGGTAGAATCTCAACCACCAGATCTGGCCCTCGGATGGGAGACACATGGCGGAATCTCGGTCGCTAAACCTAGAACTTGGATTGGAAACATGTGACAACATCACAACAACTAGATTTAGTCATCATATTCACAACACGTGGTGCCATCCCAACTGTTAGACATGGTATCATATTTGTGACACGTAGCATTGTTTCAGCTGTAGGATCTGTCCTGTTGATTTTGCGACACATGTCAAAATCACAACCATGAGATTTGGCCCTCGAATTGGTGACACATGACGTCCTCTAGACTGCCAGATCTGACCACAGATTTACGACACATGGCAGCATCTCAGTCACCTGATCTGGCCCTTGTATGGACAACACATGGCATCCTCTCAACCACTAGATCTGACCATCAGATTTATGAAACGTGAGGGCCTATGAGCCGCCAGATCTGACTGTTAGATTCATGACACTAGCTCAATGGTTGGATTTGGCCATCGAATTCATGACACATAGAACCAAATATATTATGACATAAATCTTTGAAGTTTTGTAATGATATCAAAAAAAAATTAAAACATTAAAAATATAAATAAATTTTCAATCCCTTTTTGACATAAATCTTTAAAATTTTGTAACTATATGTACAAATTCTTGAATATTAAAAAAAATACATATATACATATACATAAAATATAAAATATATTATATATATATATATAATATATTTTAAAAGACGTCATTTTATTTCTTAAAAAAATAGACATTTTATATTAATATATGTCATTACCAATATACAATATTTATAGCTAATACTAATATACAATATTTAGTAGCTACCCTTGGGAAGGGAACTCGGAATTGAATCAACATGATTTTTCAAAGATAAAAAAGACATGTTGGATGGTTCATATATAACTAATAGAGTCCATGTATAATGTGTCTAATAATATTTTAGATCATTGAGCATTGTCATAGTTGAATCAGTATACTAAAGGGGTTTTTTTTTTAAGGGAGAAATCACATTTTCATTTGCAAGTAATGTTAACTAAAAGTTAAATATTGATGATAGTCATGTGCAAGTAGTTATTATCTGAGAAAATGGCTAAGAACTTGGTGTGGGCCTTCCAAATAGACATATGACCATAAAGAATATTCAACTCTGTGAGCATCACCTGATGTAATGAGTGATTCAATTTAGAAATGTTAACTTAAGGTTTGTCATTTTTTGTTTATTATAAACTCTCGATTATAACATAGTTTAAAGTAATAAAAAAATTTAATTTTACAATTATATATATCTATATATCAAGATATAATGGATGAAAATATCAAAAATCAAATATAAAAAATGAAAATTTAATTATAAATGAAGAAATAAAATTGTCTTATATTTTTCGATTTGTACCAAAATCTAATTATAGATTAAGAAATAGAAAATAAAAATAAGAAAATTTTGATTTAATTTAAACTCCTTGTATATATTATATTAATTCAATATATGATATTGAAAAAAATTACTGTAATGAAAATTTAAACATATAAAAACATATTAATAAATGACATAGCAAATAATAAAGATCATTAAAATAATATTTAATAATAAAATTAAATATAACATATTAAAACGACATACAAATAAAAACATTAAAATATATTTTTAAATGATTATATAAATTAAATATGAAACCTGATTAAGAGAGGACATAAACAAGAGTAAAAACAATAAAATTATAGTTAATTAATAAATTATTAATTAATTCAGAGAATAACAAGTTCTTCTTGGGAAGCCAATATACTTCAAAAGATAAAGTCTTTTTAGCAAAAGCTTATTCTAGTCAAATAACAAATTCCCTTCAAAAAATTTTAAATTCAGGGCCATAATAAAATACAAAATTAAAAAAAAATATTTATAATAGATTAATGTTTAATTTTAAAATATTCATGCATATATATATATCTACATAATATTATATATATATGATTTAATTTCTTTTTTTAACTGCTTGATTGACAATGTTCTGTATTAATCAAGCAAAACTTCAATCTTTGTCGCTTTCACCGACATTGCGTGCATTTTGTAAACCAATAATTTTATTACTCACATCATCGATTAACAATAGTTTATATTTATGTACATTCATCATACACCATATTCCTCCTTCCATCTTCATTGATATCCATGCCAAACGTTTTCACAGCAGCGATTGAGGTTTACAATGGGAGTATGGACTGGTAACTTGGAATTGTAGTTCAAATTTGCGAGAAGAGTAATGCATTAAAACACATGAAAACAAGCAAAAAAACAATTAGCGCAACCAATCAGAGTTCCAGTTGCCGCAGACTGCCATTAACTGAATTCATTATCTCTGAAGAAACATCTACTTCACATGATAACCATGTACATGTAACCTCCCAAACTTAGTCGCCATTGTAAATCTCGCATCAATTTACCTGTGATCATTGTGCACCTGCAACACAGCGACAATATTACGAACAATGATGTAAAACATTTACTTGTTTCTGGGGTTTGATCCCAGGCATCACATGGATTACCAAAAGAGATGGAAGGTGAAAACGATCAGGTTTGAGTCTTTCATCGGCTTGTCATACTTTCTAATCGAACATGGGACTTCTTCGCATAAAATATATCCCACATTGAACTAATTCAACTCTCAAAATTAATATATACTCCAGGAATGCTACACCTATTGCAGATCAGGGCCGCTTTGAATGCACCACGTGTCGTCCATCCGACGGCGAGATCTCGACCGTCCTGATACGCCACCTTTCCTTCATCCGGCGACCAGAGCTCAACTGTCCTAAGACTCCCATGTGTCATCCATCCAGCGGCCAAATCTCGGCTGTCATGAGACCGCCATGTGTCATTCATCCGGCGGCCAGATCTCGGCTGTCCCCAGAGTGCCACGTGTCATTCATCCGACTCCCAGATCTCGGCCGTCCCGAGCCACGTGTCATTCATTCGACAACCAGATCCCGGCCGCCCCGAGATCGCCACGTTGCATTCATCTAGCGGCCAGATCTCGGCGGTCCTGAGATTGCCACGTGTCATTCATCTAGTGGCCAGATCTCGGCCGCCATGAGATCGCCACGTGTCATTCATCTAGCCGCCAGATCTCGGCCGTCCTGAGATCACCACGTGTCATCCATCCGGCGGCCCGATCTCAGCCGTCTTGAGATCGCCACGTGTCATCCATCCAGCGGCCAGATCTCGGCCGTACTGAGACCGCCACGTGTCACCCATCCAGCGGCCAGATCTCGACCATCTTGAGATCGCCACGTGTACTTTATCTAGCGGCCAGGTCTCAGCCGCCATGAGATCGCCACGTGTCATTCATTAGCCGCCAGATCTCGGCCGTCCTGAGATCGCCACGTGTCATCCATCCGACGGCCCGATCTTGGCCGTCCTGAGATCGCCACGTGTCATCCATCCAGTGGCCAGATCTCGGCCGTACTGAGACCGCCATGTGTCGCCCATCCAACGGCCAGATCTTGACCATCCTCGGACCGCCACGTGTCACCCATCTAGGGGCTAGATCTCAGCTGTCTTGAGACCACCACGTGTCATCCATCCAGCGGCTATATCTTGACTCTCCTGAGACCGCCACGTGTTCATCATCCGACGCCCAGGGCTTAGCCACCCTGAGAGCGCCAAGTGTCATTCATCCGACAGCCAGATCTCGGCAGTCCTGAGATCACCACGTGTCGTTCATCCGACAGCCAGATCTCGGCAGTCCTGAGATCGCCACGTGTAATCCATATAGCGGCCAGATCTCGACCGTCCTGAGATCGCCACGTGTCATCCATCCGGCGGCCAGATCTCGGCCGTCCTGAGACCGCCACGTGTCATCCATCTAGCGGCCAGATCCCGGCCGTCCTGAGACTGCCACGTGTCATTCATCCGGCTCCCAGATCTTGGCCGTCTCGAGAGTGCCACGTGTCATTCATCCGACGCCCAGAACTCGACCGTCCTGAGACAGCCACGTGTCAACCATCCAGTGGCCAGATCTCGACGGTCCTGAGATCGCCACGTGTCATCCATCTAGCAACCAAATCTTGGCCGTCCTGAGATCACCACGTGTCATCCATCCGCCGGTGAGATGTCGGCCGTCCTGAGACCGCCACGTGTCATCCATCTAGGCCAGATCTTGGCCGTCCTGATAATGCCAAGTTTCCTTCATCCGGCGGCCAGATCTCTGCTGTCCTGGGACCGCCACGTGTCACCCATCCAACGCCCAGATCTCAGCCGTCCTGAGACAGCCACGTGTCACCCATCCAGCGACCAGATCTCGACCGTCCTGGGACAGCCACGTGTCATCCATCAGCGGCCAGATCTCGGCCGTCCTGAGACAACCATGTGTCATTTATCCGACGGCCGGATCTCGGCCGTCCTGAGACAGCCACGTGTCATTTATCCGACGGCCAGATCTCAGCCGTCCTAAGACAGTCACGTGTCATTTATCCGGCGGCCAGATCTCAGCCGTCCTAAGACAGCCACGTGTCATTTATCCGGTGGCCAGATCTTGGCCATCCTGAGTCAGCCACGTGTCATTTATCCGGCGGCCAGATCTCGGCCGTCCCGAGACCGCCACATGTCATCCATCTGGCGGCTAGATCTCGACCGTCCTTAGACCGCCATGTGTCATCCATCCGGCGGCCAGATCTCAGCCGTCCTGAGACCGCCACGTGTCATCCATCCGGCAGCCAGATCTGTGCCATCTTGAGACCGTCACGTGTCATCCATCCGACGGCCAGATCTCGGCCGTCCTGAGACCGCCACGTGTCATCCATCCGACAGCCAGATCTCAGTCGTCCTGAGACCGCCACGTGTCATCCATCCGGCGGCCAGATCTCGGCCGTCCTGAGATAGCCACGTGTCACACATCCAGCGGCAGAGATCTTAGTTGTCCTGAGACATCCACGTGTCATCCATCCAGCAGCCGAGATTCGTTAGCTGTTTCAATGTGGGTTATGTTATTTCATACGCGGAATTCAACTTCCCTTGTTCCCTGGTTGCAGTGCGCGTGAGCAGGTTCTCTTCCCGTCGACAAATTCAACTCGTTGCCGGGGAGGAAATTCCTTTCAATTCGGCTTTGAATTCACTGTTATGGAGCAAAACTTGCCAACAGATTTCAAGGTATGGAATATGGATTTGTGGGATTCTTTGATGGAAAAGCCTGCATGATTTTGTTTAATGGAAATTGTCGTCATTTGATGTGTCATTGTGTGTTTAACAAAATCCGATCACAATAAGTCGCCAGCCATGATGACTCTTGAACCTCCAACTTCCACATCCACATCAGTTTCTTTTGGGTTTCAGTGGTTCACCTGTTCCTCTCTGGTTCATTGCTAGTAATTTTTGGCGGTATTATAAAAAATGAAGTGGCCCACAAAATCACTGTAGCAATAAAATCCACTTCCAAAATGGGCAACATGCAGTTTATAAACATATATTGTGTGTTTTAATTGTTCATGTACCACGCTGTTACTGCAGCTTTTTAAGTTATAATTATAGGCGCCGTATAATGTGAAAAAAAGGGGGGTGTTCTAAAACTAAATGGTTGAACAAATAGTTGTTCGTTGAATTTGGTTTTGATGGTTGAAAAGATATCAAGTATAATGAGATACTATACCAATTATAATTGTTGTAGTTTTTTCCAGCTATAATAAGCTCCTCTCTCATGTCAATGAATTCCGAAGCACAACGTATGGCATCAATGATGAGCGGTTCCCGGAGGATGGTAGAGCATGGCAGAGAACCGACATAATAATGTTAATAAATTAAAATGGAAAATTTTTAAATAAATAAAGTAAAATCTAATTTGAAACAATGTTTATTAATAATTTAAAATTTAGATATTAACTATATTATATCATCTCAATGCTTTCAAATTTTTCATTTTTAAAATATATAGTTTTCTATGTCAATTATTTGTTTGTTTGGAGAAGTTTTTCAAAGTATTTTTTCATGTTAATTAATCTCAATAGTTAATTATATTAAAATTTTTGATAATCAAAAATTAAATTATAATAATGAAAAATAAAATATAAAAATACATAATAAAATTCTAAAAACAATATAATGATAAAAATAAAATAAAATAAAAAACAAAACAAAATAAGTTTATGGGGTCAAGTGAACTCATTATTTACGGGGTCAAGTGAATCAAACTTCATTAACCCTTATTGATCTTTAACCAAGTAGTGTACCACAAACTCCTTGAAGGTGACATGCTTGTAATTCATGGAATGCACAATAGAGGATGAATTTAGTGGTAAAAACCTACCATATAATCTTACCAAAACTACACCATCAATTCAACACAATCTTTACCAAACCTACACCATCAAGTCAACATAGATGGTACAATTATTCGATATGAGATTGCCCAACATACTGCGACAAAACGACTTTGTTTCTATTATGTAATTTTTTTTATGTCAAAAATTCCACATTGGTTGAGAGACTTCACATCAATAATAAAAACTTTAATATATACCATGATCTTTCTACACTAAGAATAGGCATGGGAATAACCATAAGGTAGTGTTGCCTTTTACTAACATAAATTGATTGTGATGTGACTATGCTTTTCAAGACTTTAAACTTTAAATAAAATTTTTATATAATTTTCGATTTTAAAATTTATATACTCTTTCCAAATAAAAGTGTAAGTTTATCTCTATATATATATATATGTATGACAAACTATTAAACATTAAATAACCCTATCATAAATATTAATAACCTATACCTTGATACTACATAGGATTCTAAACACAATAGTATACATGTTGTACCTTAAAGCTAGTGACTTATAAACCATATGTGATCTTAGGCTATGCCATTTGCTCATGATTTTACTGCAATACTAATTTATTACTAAAAAATTGCTAGTTTATTAGTTTAAGAAGATTAAAAGATAACAAACCAAATATGATTTATGATAGAGTGATTGTATTTGTGGTGAATTCTTTGATGGTCTAGTCCAAAACTATTACAACGAGAAAGTTATAAGATATGTTCAATTCGAATGGAGATGTGAGATTTAGAAATGTATTGGGTATTCCTCCACTCAATCGATTTTCATTGAGCTCCAGAGGCTTCAATTGTGGAAAATTCCCCAACAAAAGAGGTATTGGAGTTGAGATCATGCTGACTATAGAGGGTATCGCTCTGCTCATTGAATTGTGCGACACAAGAAGTTGTTGCATATTGTATTGATCACCCGCTTTCAAAGGCATTGAGCCCCTAAGTCCACCATCTCTAAATTCCTAATCTTTATGGAGAATACTGCAATTATAGGCCCCATGAGGTAATTTTAATGGCGGTCTAAATTTAAAAAGGTTTTGCAAGTTATGCATCTCATTTGGTGACCACATTGAATTCCTCCTACATACATTGAAATTAAATCATATCGAGCCTTTATAAACCTCGAAAACACCCATTCCTACAAAATTACCAGACAACGCCTCCAACTTGTAAACCTACCACGTTGTGAAAAATCACCTATCAAATTGATCAATCTACGACTATAGGGATGTCATGTGTCGAACAACTTGTACACACCAACCATCAACCTAACTTCCAAGTGGCACAAGATCCACTACCCAAATCAAGGGTTCCAACTTTAGGAAAATTTGGTCGTCTGATCTGGACAATCTCAGTTGTTCGATTAAAGCAATCTTGACGGCGAAATATGAGAAATTATGCCCATCTAGTTTGATCTCGGTCCTCTGATTTGAAAAATCTTAGTCATTCGATAAAAAATTATCTTGACCGTCAAACTTGTGACCCTGACCCTCTAATATAGACAATCTCAGTCATTCAATCAAAGCAACTGTGACCATCAAATATGAAAAATTGAAGTCGTTTGATCGGGTAAATCATGGCCCTTAAATCTAGGTGATCTTAGACCTTCGATCTCGAAAATCTCAGTCATTTGATTAGAGTGATCTCAACCGTCATATTTGGGCAATATTAGTCGTCTGATCAAGACGATCTTGGTCGTTTGATCAAAGCAAATCTCGACTGTCTGATCTGAGAAATCGTGGTTGTCACATCTGGGTGATGTTGGCCATACAATCTTGACAATCTCGGCCATTTGATTAAAGCAATATGGACTATCAAATCTACAAATCTTGGCCATCCAATCTAGTAAAGTGTGGTCGTTAGATCTGGGTGATCTTAGTTGTCTGGTTTGAGAAATTGTAGCGATCGGGTCTGGGCCATTCTAGCCATTCGATCTGAGCAATCTGGCCATCAGATCTAGTAGATCTTGGTCGTCTAATTTGAGTGTTCACAACCGTCAAACATGAAAAATCATGGTCATTAAAATCTCGGAGATCTTGGCCGTCTCATTTGAGAAATTGTAGTTGTCAGGTCTGGGCCATTTTGGTAGTCCGACTTGCTCAATCGTAGACGTCAAATCTAGTAGATCTTGTAGATCTTGGTTGTTCGATCTAGTAAATCATGATCGTAAATTTGAGCGATCTTTGTCAACAAATTTAAGAAATTGTAGCCGTCAGATCTAGGCCATTCTGGTCGTTTGATCTACGTAATCATTCGCGTCATATATGGTAGATCTTGGCAATCGAATTTGAGCAATCACATCCGTCAAATCTAGTAGATATCAGTGGTACAATTTGAGAAATTATAGCCATCAAATCTAGGTCATTCTAGCTGTCCGATCTAGGCAAATGTGGCCATTATAGCTGGTAGATCTTACCCTTATAATTTAAGCGATCACAACTGTTAGATCTAGCAAATCTTGGTTGTTTAATTTGGTAAACCGTGGCCATTAGATATGGGCAATCTTGGTCGTCTTATTTGAGAAATTGTAACCATAAGATTTAGCCCATTATGGCCATTTGATCTGGGAAATTATGGCTATCAGATCTAATAGATCTTGGCTGTCCAATTTGCGCAATCACAACAGTCAAATCTTGTAGATGTCGGTCGTTCGATCTAGAAAATTTTGGTCGTAACTTTTGGATCTTTCTGACCATCCAATCTGAGAAATCATGGCCGTGAGATTTGGTTGATCATGGTCGTCCAATCTGGGTGGTCTTGGACTTCATATTTAGGACATCTGGGCCTGCCAAGTGGCATAAGATCGAGGGTGCCCAATCTAAGGCTCCAGTGGGCATAGCGCTTGCGATTTTTTCCAGTCCTTAGCTTAGGGTAGTGTAGCGCAACACTTCTGATAGTACAAGGATGGTGCTTGTGATTCTCTAATGTAAATCCATTTTAGTTTCCTGGTTTCCTGCAACAACTTCAATCCTTTCCTTTCTTCTAAAGGAATGTGTATATTTCTAAATCTTATGCTACAATGAATTTATAAAGATAAAAGCAATTAGGCTTAATGCAGTAATGATAGTAGTGTGTGTAATGATAGTAATGATAAGAGGCACACACATCAATCTTTTTAAATGAATAAAAATTTAGTTCAACCATCTATTTAGGATGAAAGGATCCTTTAAAAAATAATTAAAACACATTTTCATCTTTGAATATTATTGAAAAGCTTATTTTCTTGTTTCGTCAATGTATTATTGGCTTCAACCCTATATCTCAACTTTGTTAACATATTTTGTCATTTTAATAAATGTTGAACCATTTAAGGAATAGAAATTTTGAATATTAATGAAAAGCTTATTTTCTTGTTTCATCAATGCATTATTGGCTTCAATCCTATGTCTCAACTTTGCTAACACATTTTGTCATTTTGATCAACGTTTAACCATTTAAGAAATATAAATATTGAAATTTGAAACTTACACTTTTTAGGCTTTGCTCTTGGTAAAGTTAAGATGGATTATGAATTTATTGTCATTGCGCCGAGAGGCGCTTTATTGCCATTGCACCATCGACGATCTACAAACCAGTGTGGGGGTAAATCTCACAACGTAAACGTAAATGTAAACAACCCAATATGGGGTAGATCTTACATAGAAACGTAAACATGTAAACGTAAATGTAAATGTAAGCGTAAACATAAATGAAAACGTAAACATAAAATGCAAATGTAAACGTAAATGCAAATGTAAACGTAATGTTTAACATTTAACATTTTTAATCTAATGTCTGCCGTATTTAAAAATCAATCTAATTATTAGTATGTATAAACACAATATAAATTTAAACCACCAGCCTAGATCTATCTTACCTCTGGACCTATCAAGCGCAGAGAGGAATCAAATCTCTTAAGGTGCAAACCTCTTTTTTTAGTGCAAAACTTGAGGAAAGGTTTGCACCTCGAGAGATTTGATCCCTCTCAGCGTTTGATAAATCCGGAGTTAAGATGGATCTAGGCTGGTTTAAATTGAAACAACCTTGGATGGATTTGTGGAACAAATTAATAGCTTAAGATGGATTTATTGTTGGTTAGAATGAACTTTATATTAGCTGAGACAGAAAGGATACAAAGAATAAGTTTTATTTTCCATCAAAAAAATATTAAACTTTTGCTTCAATTTTCATCTCCTTAAATTTCTATGGATGGATTTGTATTATGGAAAAAAAATATTCATTTCATTGTAATTTAAATATGAATCTGTATTGTAAAAAAAGTTATCATTTTATTATAATTTAAAGATGGATCTATATTGTGGGAGAATGAAAAAAAATAAAAATAAAATCATTTTGTTGTAGTTTAAATTTTGCAGATAACTTGTACTAGATTGATTTAACTACAATTTTTATTCATATTTTTTAAGGGTTTTTTTCCTTGAACTGAGCCTCAATTTTAACTACATTGTAATCTACAATTGAAGATAATATATATGGTTTTTTCGTAAAATTTGATTCAATTGTAATCTGCAATCATTTTCCATTTCAAAACAAATATATTCATTCATAATACTCTAATCACAATTCTCAGAGAAATGTAAGATTTCAGCACGAGGGTACAACTATGCATAAATTTTAGCGAGACATAAAATCATTTCAAAATCACCTTCCACTTCAAAACAAATGTATTCATTCATAATACTCTAATCACAATTCTCGGAGAAATGTAAGATTTCAGTGCTCGATGGTACAACTATGTATAAATTTTAGTAAGACAAATAAAATAATTTCCAAACACAATTTATCATGTGGACTTTTCAATCGAAAGCAAAAACATTAACATTCATTCATAATATCCAAAATTTTGATCACAATTCTAAAAAAAATACAAAGTTGACAAACTAGAGGATAGTGTTATGGTATAACTATATATAAATTTTAGCAAGAAATAAAATCATTTCAAAACACAATTAATCATGTGGACTTTTCAATCGAAAGCAAAAACATTCATTCATAATATTTCAAAATTTTGATCACAATTTTCAAAAAAATATAAGATTGAGAAACTAGAGGATAGTATCATGTGCAAGTCAATTAGTTTATCATGTGCACTTTCCATTTCTCATGTGGACTTCCGATTCCAACACAAAGGCATTCATTCATTATCATAGTTCTCATAAATTAATGTAAAAATTAAACCTGAAAATACAATTTATCATATGAAATTTGTGATATATTAAACCTCACTTTATCATGTGGATTTTGTGATATATTAAGTCACTAAGAGAAGAGAACTACAATGCATTCATTCATAATATCTATAATACCCAAAATTACAATTTACAAATCATATCTTTTATTTATGTATCAACCATATTAAAAATCATTTACCATCCCATCAATCAATCAATCTCAATATTTTAAAATTGAAAAAACCATTTTAATTACACAACAAATCTAAATTCATCTACTAACCCACCATTTAAAATTTTAAATAAAAAACCAATAATAATTATATATACGAGTTTATATTAAAAACATAAATACATTGCTCCAATTATGATAACATATTCAAATCATTTCCACTTCTTATTTTCTTGCATTAATTGGATAACGCATTCAAATCATTTCCACTTCTTATTTTCTGGCATCTTATTGCAGAAGTATATATGAACATAGTTTCAAATCATTTCCACTTCTTATTTTCTTTGCATTAATTGGATAACATATTCAAATCATTTTCGATCATTTTCACTTCTTATTTTCTGGCATCTTATTGCAGAAGTATATATTAACATAGTGTTTAATAGTGTTTTCCATATGTGAAAATATATATTGTCCTCTGCTCGAGGAACATATAAACAAAAATATAAGAAAAAAAACCGTCTTCGTGTTTTGCTGAAAATAACTTTGTTTTTTCTTTCACTGTAACCACCTTCCATATTTAATACGAAGATATATTTACCCATTTATACCCATTTATTATAAAGTTCAAAGAATGAGTTCCCTTTATGGAGTGTTTGATTTTCCAAACTCCTAAATTCCTAATAACTTCTTAGTTTAATTTCAAGCCTTACCCAAATTACTTAATCACTATTATTAAATTTATTTTTAACAAAATGTAACTATATATATAATCACGGTTATTAAATTTATTTTTAACAAAATGAAAATAAACAGCAAATTCTAAAATCTAAAGTCAAAGTTTTAAGAATTATCATCTATAAAAGGTATGTTTTTAGAATTAAACATCAAATCCCAAAGTCAAGGTCTCGAAAATAATAACAGATAATGAACGGGGTTTTAAAAATAAACATCAAATTCTAAAGGAACATATAAACATAGTGTTTTCCATATGTGAAAATATTGTCCTCTGCTATTGTCCTCTGCTAGAGGAACATATAAACAAAAGTACAAGTAAAAAAACTGTCTTTGTGTTTCGCTGAAAATAACTTTGTTTTTTCTTTAACTGTAACCACCTTCCATACTGTCATATTTTGCACTCCATATTATCCATTGCTCAAGGGGAACCGGGGAACCACCTTCCATCTTTTGAACTCCATATTATCCATTGCTTAATGGATTCCATATTATCCATTGCTTAATGGGATTCCAGCACTGATAAAAAATTTGACTCCCCAAACCCAGAATTCATTGGTCAATGGCTTCCCTCTGCGCCACTAGTTGATCTTGTAATAATTGGATTCTTTGGTCAATGGCTTCCCCCTGCGCCACTAGTTGATATAGTTGATCAAAAAACTGTCTTTGTGTTTCGCTGAAAATAACTTTGTTTTCATTGCTTAATGGATTCCATATTATCCATTGCTTAATGGGATTCCAGCACTGATCAAAAATTTGACTCCCCAAACCCAGAATTCATTGGTCAATGGCTTCCCTCTGCGCCACTAGTTGATCTTGTAATAATTGGATTCTTTGGTCAATGGCTTCCCTCTGCGCCACTAGTTGATATAGTTGATCAAAAAACTGTCTTTGTGTTTCGCTGAAAATAACTTTGTTTTTTCTTTAACTGTAACCACCTTCCATACTGTCATATTTTGCACTCCATATTATCCATTGCTCAAGGGGAACCAGGGAACCACCTTCCATCTTTTGAACTCCATATTATCCATTGCTTAATTGGATTCCATATTATCCATTGCTTAATGGGATTCCAGCACTGATAAAAAATTTGACTCCCCAAACCCAGAATTCATTGGTCAATGGCTTCCCTCTGCGCCACTAGTTGATCTTGTAATAATTGGATTCTTTGGTCAATGGCTTCCCCCTGCGCCACTAGTTGATATAGTTGATCTTGTAATAAATGGATTATAGTTGATCTTGTGATAATTGGATCCTTTGTGCCGCTAGTTGATCTTTTAACAGCCAGATTGTCTGTCCCTGCATTTCTTTTACCTCTATTCCTTTATTGCCACTATTCGGTGACACTAAATTTATTTTACCTCTGTTCCTTCACTGCTACTGTTTGGTCTTCATGTAACACTGCCCCCTTGAACATGCTGGTCACCACATAGGAAATGACATGTGACCATGAATTTACTCGGAATGACACTGAATTTCTTTTACCTCATGTTCCTTCACTGCCACTATTTGGTCTTCATGTAACACTGCCCTCTTGAACATGCTGGTCACCACAACGGATGACATGTGACCATGAATTTACTCGGAAATGACATGTGACCTTGAATTTACCATGGGAAATGACATGTGACCTTGAATTATGAGAAATATCATGCCCCAACTAGGATGGCTTCTCATTGTTCTATATATTAATCCAGTTCTTCACAAGTAGCCTTTACCCTGAAAACCAATATAATAATTAAATTACACTAAGAAAAGTGTTGTTGGTGCACATTGTAAGAAATAAACTGTAAGCACTGTTCCTTGGTTTACAAGGAATTTCAAGTGGACTTTCTTTAACATCGATTTACACTTTTCCAATTTATATTTTTCTTTTAACCTTGATTTCCTCTAGAAAAAGGAAGGATAAACCTACGTGATGGTTCATGAGAAAAGCTGGCACTATTATACCACATCAATTTATACTGGTTTACCGAGATAACAATAAAATGTCCACAAGGGCAAATCGCAGGTTATTACAACCTTCGTTTTCCCACCTTCATCGACTGCTCATCAGGTGGTGTGCATTTGCAGCTGGAAAGCCATAAAAACAAAAATGTTGTCCTGCAACTTCGCTAAGCACGTCCATTTGGAGCTGGAAAACCATAAAAGCAATAATTTGAGATAACTCGAACAGGTCACTGATCCTTTTCAGAAGCACCAGTTGGACCGCTCTGAATTTTAAGAAGTTGAAGTCCAAAATGTCAGGCCAGATTACCTTGAGAAAGATCTAAAAATTAATCTATTAGTTAATAACCAGAAGCTGCTTTCTCATCTTTAGAGATATATTTTTGAGAAAGATCTAAAAATTAATCTATTAGTTAAGATAAGCAAATTAGATATATATTTTTGGGAAATACACTGACCATGGTGTGGGTCTTTCCATATCCTGTTTGACCATATGCAAAAATGTAGACATTGTAACCATCCATTACAGATCGGATCAATGGTTGTGTATCCATGCAAATATCCTCTGCCATTTCATGGACAAACACAAGTTAGTAATTGTATACAAATTATATCAGAAGACGAGGTCAAAAGACTCTTTAAGTAGTACCTTGTGTAGCAGATGGCCCAAAAACCTTACGGCAATTGGATATCCTCTTTACATCTTTGCCTATTTTGGATTACAGATCGGATCAATGGCTATGTATCCATGTAAATTTCCTCTGCCATTTCATGGACAATAACAAGTTAGTAATTGTATGCAAATTATGTTAGAAGACCAGATCAAAAGTCTCTTTAATCAGTACCTTGTGTTGCAGATGGTACTGAAAACCTTATTAACATTGTCTCTTTAATCAGTACCTTGTGTTGCAGATGGTACTGAAAACCTTATTAACATTGAATATCTTCTGTACATCTTTGCCCATTTTGGATGTATTGACAAGGAGGGACCCATCTTCCCCAATAAATCCCCACTGCACTGAGCATCAGATTGACCTCCAAAATGGGGTTTGATTCTGCAGTATACACTTATGCTCCCTAAGCCCCAAGAAATCAGTAAATATGATACCTTTAGTAGGGCTATTATAAAGGATCTCGTTTTCTTGCAGAACTCTGTGATACCCACTAGCAACATTAGAAATTCTTGTGACCTGGTTATCTGTTAAAATAATGTTTAGAGAGAAAGAAGTCAGTGTCATTCCTTATAATAGATTGCTCAGTTAGCAATGCACAACAAAACAAATGTAAAGCTTATAAAGTTCGAACATTAAAGAAAATAATAATCCCCTATTAAATGTCGAGGTGTGGAAGTGTTTGGTTTTAACTTACGAAGCAATTCTAAATCCCTTCGCCACTCTGGCTGTAACACTTGTACATCTTCCCGTGCTCTAAGTATGTCTCTTATGTCCTGAAAATCATATCCATTGTTTAATAAAATGAGCATTGTGAAGTTTCTAAAAGATGGTAATCAATAATGAGACAGTCGTAGATAACAAAATGATAAACGAGTTTTCTTTAGTACAGCAAAAGCAGTATTCGAGTGATTTAGTTTCATTATTTCAAACAGAATCAGAAAAAATTGTGATCTGACTGCATATTTAGGAAAACCGATGCTCCCTGATTGCATACTCTGTGACTGCACATGTAAGATACAAGTCTTTAACATGTTTCCTACTAGCCTACTCTAGGGCAGCAGGGAAATGTTGGGATGAGGTTCACATGGGATACTAGTAATCAGGCTTGAAGCTACGCTGGTTATCTCATCATCATGGAAACAAACGCAATGCAAACATGGTAGGATAATCTTCCTAGATTGGCAAAAAATGTTCTACAAATCACATATGCAATTCTTCATCAAACAATAGTCCTCATTATACTGAATCAAATGGAGATTGAATTTATTTAGTGCTGTGGTACATTTTGTTTACATTTTTTATTTCCCTCCACAGCATCAACATTTTATTATGTTTAGTGAAAAGTTAAAATCTTACTAACCTTAACTTCTTTTCTTTGATGTTCCTGACTGATATGCAAAGGTTTTAGATCCTGACTTTGAAAGTCACCATTTTTCTTGTCTGGGGAATCCGAAAGGAAATAATTGTCTTGATCCTGACTTTTCTGAATCTTCAGAGCAAATTAGAGTTAACATAAGACGAAAATTGCCAATGGAATCTCTATAGCATGTATTTATGGTTGATACTTTTTTACTTCAAGCAATGTGTTAAGTCATTTCCCTATCATTTCCTATAAGGGAGCTAGATAATAGATATTACTCATGAAACCTATGGATATAGTGCAATCAGATAATTTGTATTTCATTTTGCATCGAGGGCAATTGATGCTCACCACAGAAAATTTATCTTGTCTATTCTCCGCAAAAATTGCAATGATAAGATTCATGAATGCTTGCATCGAACCCTGCTGCACAGCAACAAAGAGTTAAAAGCATGACCTCTTGAAGACCTAGTGTTCAATATGCTTAGAGAAAATTTTCATATCTAATATGTATGACTGAACAAAACTAGGGTTCTGAAGCGAATTTTGCATTTAGAATGTTTTGTGCTTAATCGAGTAGGATTAGTGCAAAAGCATAGGTATGATATTTGCATACCGGTGCAGCAGTTTGTATGGCTTCAACAAGGTTCCGATCAACATTTTCCTTTTCATTTGTTATTTCTAAAGCAAACCGCTTTAATGAAGCTCCCATTACGTCTGTCAACCATAGCATGTGGTTAGGGATGTTAAAGCAAATAATTTTTAATTTTCAAGCATGAATAGTTTCTAGAACTTGAGCATGATGAAATCAACTCAATAACCACACATTAATTGAACCTTTAGATTGAAAGATGTCATCGAGTCATTTTTCTCCCCCATCCATGTTTCTAATTGATGGGTTTGGCTGAATTTCAGGGTCCCTTACAGTCACACAAGGAGTTGAGTGTTGAAGGAAATTTCCTGTGTTTCGTAGAACCATGGGGGACCTCAAACGGCCTGCATATTTCCAAGAGTCATTTCCTCCACACTGTTTCTATTCATAATAAGCCTTCAGCGCCAATATAGAGTCAACAATCTTTGTTGTAGAACCCTGCTGCAAGCTTTCCTCAAGGCAGAACAAAAACTTGTTAAAAATTTAAAATCAAAGATTCAAATGCAAACATCCATACAAATATCAACATGATTAGCATGCTCACCTGCTCTTAATGAGAAGCTTCAAAAGTGGGCAACTTCATCTCTTCAGCAGATACAAGAAAAGTCCTACATTCTCAAAATATTGAGAGGCATATAAAGCCCGTCCTTCTGTAGGAAGTGATGAAACATGATTTGTAACGACCTGCTAACTAGCATAAGTCAATTAACAGGGTACAAAATGGAAGGTTGGATTTCAAGACAATAACAGGTTTTGTAAAATATGTGAACATTCCAATGGGCATAAATGGTATCCCATCTTAGACAAGTCTCCTGGTTGAACCCTGTTGATAAAATTACATAAAACCATAGATGAAACTCCTCCTCAGATGGCTCGCATGACATATCAAGAGATCCAACCATGCTCTTTATCCATGTTGTAGCTTGAAATATTTTATTAGCTGTAAAATATCATACATAACAAGAAGTGTAGTTAAGGTCAAAACCCTAAAGGTATCAGTCAAAAGAGAACTTATTTCAAATCTAGAAAATAGAGCCCTTGTTAAACATGATATATAATATATATGAGAAACTATGATCAAAGTTCAAACCCCCCAAGCCAGACTGAAAATGTGGGTTTAATAAAGCACTGAGGCATATGCAACTCAAATCCAAAATCATACATACTAAAATTTGATTTGGTCAAATGAGAAGATCCATTCATATTGATATAGAGATACTAGATTATTCTAGAGAAGAGTTATTCAACGTAGCAACTTAAGATCAGTAACTGCACGAAATAACAATGAGGCCTGAGGGATTGGATGTACTTGTTCACACGCAGATATGAAACCAATAACGAATGAATGTACTGGCAGGGCATTTGAGATATCTATAAGAGGGTATTTATCAGGGTTTTTTATCTAAAGATGTGAAATCAAGTTGCTATTCAGTGCAAGCATGAAAAAGCTCAGGGTTAGCTCTGTACTTTATAATTAACATCATAACAAAATACATAGCATCAAAAACAGGGGAAATGAGCCCTAATATAAAGCCCAAGTCATCATAAAAAGATAAATTGAAAAACTAAATATAATACTATTAGTTCACATGTTTCCTTTGCTTAAAGTGAAGCCAAACGACCATCACAGATGCTCTTAGCTTGCAATCTACTACCTTCTTCTATGTTAGAAACTTGTATATCCATAGCAGTCCTGCACATGTCTGCAAATGCCTCATGCCCTCTCTAACTAAACAACTTCTAGGAGGAGGATAGGGAGAAGTGTTGGGACCATACAACAGTAGGTTGGGTCCAGGCCAGAAGTTTGTGTGGGACTACCTATTAAGAAAAACCTTCTCAATAAATACAATTACGAGAGAAAATATTGAAATCTATACCCAATGGGGAAGGGGCCTGCTTACGCCTCCACTAAAGCCATTAAGGGTCAGCTGAAGGTGTGTCTCTTGATCCTCTAAATGTTCACGCACCACCTCAATGGCCTGCGCCTACCTTACTACTGGAAGTTAGGAGATTGATTTTGGTTGATTTCGATATTCTTGACTGAAAAAGTCAATAATGAACTCGAAAGAATCAATCGTGCCAAGTCTGAACTTCGAGCACTGATTTGTGGCATTAATGACATGACGTTGTCGCTGCTTGTTCACACGTATTGTAAGTTGTAGTGGACACAACACTACGCCTTCTTGTGCGCAAAAGATTGCCAATAACAAAGGCAAATTGTTCTTGGCAGTGATGCCCTCCAACATGGGTCGAAATCTGCTATGCCCAACTGCCAACTATTATCTACGCTAGTACAGCTCATTGGAAGGAGGGCAACAAAAATAGGCATCTTTGATTGCCTGGATCTGCGCAGCCAAAGCCCGCAGAGAAACACCTATCAGCGTAATAAAAATAAACAAATAAGATAGCTTAGCACAAATATTGGTATCATGGATAAATATTTCAAATGTACAAAGCTTAGCAATCAAGATAAGAGTCATAAATGCTTGCTACCACAAAATTGAGGAAAACAACAATAATTCATTTCTATTTTCAAAAATACTTACTACAAATGACAATATTTATCTATATTTTTAAATATAAATAGAGAGCACATATATTGTTCCAAAAGCTTAAATGTCGACCTGAGTTTTTGATAGTTTTATAGAAGCTTCAGATCTTTAGTCTCATTTCCCTGTAGCCCCAAAACTTTCAAAAGTCTAACTTTCGAGCCTTTGAAACCTAATGGAAAAATATATAACATAGTGCATAAAGTCTTTACAGTTCCACAGTTTACCCACGAGTGTGCTTTCTTTTCATCCTCATATTTCTCTTCACATGATTTCGTCTCTTCTATGTTCAATGCTTTCCATTTAGTTTTCAAAACAGTTCCCATATCCTTGAAAATGGTATTTGGATTCTCATATTTCACCTATTGGTAATATAACATAATGAATTGGAGCACTTGATTATCCATTTAGTTTTCAAAACGGCTCCTATATCCTTGAAAACGGTATTTGGATTCTCATATTTCACCTATTGGTAATATAACATAATGAATTTGAGCACTTGATTAAAATGAGCTTTCTTCAAAAAACATGTGAAGCATTCATATAATAAAAATCAAACTCTTTCTTATACGACAATAATCACATATGCAGAAGCAAATCAGAAGGGCATCAAATATTTTGTTTAGTTTACAACAGATTAAAGTAGTGTATGACATTGCGGATGACATCACGGAAATCTGCATTTTTTTCTACATGCACGTGATGATAAGATGGAACACTGAAGATCATAAAGAATCTAAAATCCCTTCAGGGCACCACTCTCAAAAAACTTTTGGGTTAAACTCCCTTTAGAATAAAAATAATTAGCATTTGTTTTTCTTCAAGATCGACCTTTGTTTGCTCGTAAGACCCACCTGAGTCCATCGTCCTTGGAGGAACAAAATATATATTGAAGAAGGTTTCTTTGGCCTCTTTGAAGCCTTCTTTATAGGAGTCTATAAAGAATTTATCCTGATGGGCAGGAAATTGTTTCAAAAGTAGACTTTTGGGTTAATTCCCTGTAGAAAAATAATTAGCATTTGGTTTCCTTCAAGATTGATCTTTGTTGGCCCGTAAGACCCACCTGAGCCCATTATCCTTCGGGGAAGGAAATAAATGTTGAAGGTGGTTTATTTTTCCTGTTTGGAGCCTTCTTTATAGGAGTCTATAAAGAATTTATCTTGATGGAAAGGAAATTGTTTCAATAAGTTACAGCATCATCAATAGCAGGATGGTTCTCCTTATCGCTTCACCTTAATCTTACTAAAGAACAAGGTATCAAGTGTAAGGGATTGCTATGTGGAAATCATGCTTCACCAACAAAATATGAAATTAGAGGCGATGAGCTGACTTGAAATTATCAACAAAAAAAGGGATCCAATGGTAAATGAGTGGTCACTAGAGGTTTTGAAATTTAAAAATGGGCACCAAGGAATGTGCCCATCTTTCCATTGCATTAATCTTGTACTCTATGCATTAATGGATACATATTTCCATGCATACAACCACAGGGATCCCATAGTGGATTGTCGATGGTGGATTTTAAAGACATTTTCAAATGGTGAGTCGATAGTGGATTGTCGATGTTGGATTTTAAAAACATTTTCAAATGGTGAGTTGTTGGTGGAGTGGACAATGGAATTGTTGGTACTTGGTAAAATGAAAGTGCTAGAATTTGTGTTCAAGCAGTAGTCAAGAAAGGTGAAAATCACTGTGATCAAGCAGTATTCAACGAAGGTGAAAATCATTGAGCTTTTAGCATACACAAGCTCCAACTAGATTACTTCAATCAATCTGACATAAGTTATATCTATCCATTTATAAATTAATATTTATCCATGATACCAAGGTTTTAGTTGATTAAGCAAAGGGTCCCATGCATAGAGCCAACTATTAGTAGCACCATCAATAATAGAATGCTTAGCCACTACATTGCTCTTCAAATGCTAGTTGTTCTGTGTGCCATGGAGTTTTGAGTTTGTGGATGTAGTAACTCTTTAAATTATAGTTTCATGGCATTTTGAGTCTGTGGATGTGGTAACTTGGTCAAGACAGAAGAACTGTAAAGAAGAAAATTCCAGATCCCTATCGGTAGCTGACAAAACTGTAACAACCCATCTCTTGTAGACAAGATACTAGAAACACCTTCATCGGAGGGCAAGTTTGTAAGTGTATTAAACACATCAATACGCAAAATTAAAGATTATCTCAGTAAGAGCTAATTGTTGAGCCAACAAAATGTTAGATAGAAAACTTATCTTCTTTATAATTAAAACCTTTGAAGATGGATTCTTCATCTTTACACATGAAAAGACCCCCTCCCATCATTAGATGGGAGAAATGCATTTAATTTTGCTTGGATCAATTTTATTTTCTCACCTTATTGCAATTCCTATAAAATAAAGAGTGCTTATATAATAATAAAGATCTTTATCTGAATATCCAATAGTCTGAGAATTATTGGAAAAAAATGTGAGTTGATTGGTGGCCACGATGCCCCAATATTTTAGATTTTAGATCTGAGAAACTTGTGATATTACCAATGCATAAGCAATGGCTCATGATAGAATACTTAAATGAAAAAACCAAGATTTTACAAATGCAAAAACAATACATGCAAGCAAGAAACTGAGTAGTCAATGGCTAGGGCTTGAATTCCTCTCTTCCAAGATTGGTGTGGTAGTAGGATTTCCCTCATTGGGCTCATTCACTATCTCTCCATTCTCTATGCACACAATATTATAAGAAGTTTACAAGAAGGTGGGGATGGGAAGAAATAATAGAGAACGAATTTTGAGCCAAGGATGTTGACGGATGATGGGTGTGGGGGTGAAATATTAGAGAAAACAAAAAATTGTGAGCCAAGGATGTTGATGGGCTTTGATGCTTTTTGGATCAGTATGTTAAATCGATCCATTCACTTGTCACAAGGGTTTTCCTCCCTATCCATGGTTTCCCTATATCAGGAATCATATTATCATTATATGTGAAGGGATACCAAGTTCAAACATAGTTCAGGTGCCAGCTAGGAAAATATGAGAATATGCAAGTCGGGAGTGCCTTGTGGTACAACTTGATAACATCATACATGGGAATTGGTAAATCAAGTTCACAAGAACTAGAAGAAAATTTTCCCATAACTATTTCTCCAAGGGATTAAGACATGAGTTGCAAATTGTTATATCATCTAAAGGATATGAATGTGGCAAAATAAGCACAGGAAGCAAGGCTGGTAAATCAAGTTTACAAGAACTAGAGGAAAACTTCCCCATGGCTATTTCTCCAAGAGATTAAGACATGAGTTGCAAATATTTATATCATCCATAGGATATGAAGGTGGCAAAATAAGCACAGGAAGCAAAGCTAGCAAGCCCATAAGGCATCCTATAATTGTGGGATCATAGGGGAATTCTAGTATCTCACAAGAATCAAAAGCTAATTGGTGTTTTGGCCCTACCAATAATTTTGTAGAAATGGCAGGTCCAATACCACATCTCAAGTTATTAGATATCGACATTCATATAAAAAAACAAGGGAGATCATCTTAGAATTTATGGTAGTGAATTAAGGAGAACAAAACCTCTAAACTCCTCTATTTCTCAGAGAGTGAAAGATCTTGTTGAAGATGGAAATAGAGTTATGAAAGGATATTATTGGCAATTAGATAAGATGACGGAACAAATTCAAATATCAAATTGACCATGAGAGTTATGATGAATCCAAATTCATAACAACTATAGAGATAGAGGAACAATAAAGTATTTTTTTTGAGATTGTTTTCTAGATTAATCACATAGTCACTTTTTTGGTCGGTGTTTTGAACCAACTAATGTGGTTCACCCTCAGGACATAGAAGAAAAATCCGACCTATACAAATTTAAATAGCTGAGATGCGTCATGTTCCACATGTCAACATGATGAACCACAGTTGTTGGTTCGAACCGTCGACCAAAAAAGTGACAGATTAATCCGAAAAACAATCAAAATGAATCAAAAAAGCTTAGTATTTGAGAATAAAATACTTATGTTTAACAAGATGACCAAATCATAGGGCGATGCTCTATCACATACTAGACAAGTAAGAAATTGAGAAACCCAATCTAACCAATGAACATTTGGAAATGCAAGCATTGAGCTGAGCATCACATACTAGACAAGTAAGAAGTTGAGAAACCGAATCTAACCAATGAACATTTGGAAATGCAAGCATTGAGCTAAATTTCTTACCCTTCTACGGAAGATTCAAAGCATGACAAAAAGACAAAAAAAGCATTGGTCTAACAGAACTCAAAACTAAAGAAGGCTATAGTTTGAAATTGATGGTTGCACACAACTAAGAGCAGTTACAAATATCCCTCAAATGCAACATGACTATGTATAACATAAGATAACCTCATAACCAGCCTAAGAGGATGGGCTCAAATTCTCAACAATGACCTAGCTTTACCAAAACCATCAATATTTAAAGTTTTTTTTTTGTTTTTCAATTAAGAAATGCCCAAGGTCTCTCCATAGATAGCCTGACCCTAGTCACTCCTCGACAAGTTAAATCAAAGCTGATTTTTTTGTCTTTATATAAAGAAAGGTCCAATGCCTCTTCACATTTAGCTTGACCCTTGTCATTCCTCGACAAGAATAAGTCCAACTGTAACAGCCCAAATCAACATCTAATTAACTTATTAACATTAAATTTAAACAATGAAGAGTGCATTCAAAGCATGACAAAAAGACAAAAAAAGCATTGGTCTAACAGAACTCAAAACTAAAGAAGGCTATAGTTTGAAATTGATGGTTGCACACAACTAAGAGCAGTTACAAATATCCCTCAAATGCAACATGACTATGTATAACATAAGATAACCTCATAACCAACCTAAGAGGATGGGCTCAAATTCTCAACAATGACCTAGCTTTACCAAAACCATCAATATTTAAAGTTTTTTTTTTGTTTTTCAATTAAGAAATGCCCAAGGTCTCTCCATAGATAGCTTGACCCTAGTCACCCCTCGACAAGTTAAATCAAAGCTGATTTTTTTGTCTTTATATAAAGAAAGGTCCAATGCCTCTTCACATTTAGCTTGACCCTTGTCATTCCTCGACAAGAATAAGTCCAACTGTAACAGCCCAAATCAACATCTAATTAACTTATTAACATTAAATTTAAACAATGAAGAGTGC